>WAAB01006085.1:199548-237532 GCA_013389865.1 Piaya cayana
TTCCAACTTGGTGATTCTATGATTAACCTGCTTTTAGCCGCGCACGCTATTTCTCATTGTTAGCGGTGTCTCCTTTCCTGTGACAGCTGGAGGTAGACACAACACATGTAGTTCTGAAATTAAGAGGCAGGAAACTTCCCATGCATGAGTAAAGTGATACTGCCTTGCACAGTTAAATGGCAGCCATACATTGGTTTATTCCTAAAATATAGCTGTTGGTGTCTCAAGTTATGTGGAATGATTTCACACTTGTTAATTCAGTCACCTTAAACATCCTGTAAACTTCTGTATAGGTGAGCTTTCAAATACTTTTATGGCACTTGCCAGTCTGTAAAAGTCCTTTTTCTAAAACAATCCTTGTGTTGTTGGATTAATAACACTTGTATTCCCCATCTATCAGTGGAAATCGGAGTCTGAGAAAACGAACTTTGGTACCACTTCTTTTGAATTCCTTTCTCTAAATTCTTGACATTTAGGAACATAATGAACAGAGCAAACTGGTCTCCAGACTGTTCTCCAAACAGTGAGAAATTCTACTCTGTTCTTGAGAGGAATATATGTCAGTGGTTAGAGTACTCACCCAGGATGTGGAATAAACATAATCAGTTTCTTTTGAGATTCAAACCCACATTTCACAAGAAAATGCAATTGTTAATAATTTAAAGACTAACTGTGGAAAAAGTGAGTGGTTCTCTAATTCTTTCAAAGCTGTTGCACTTTGTCTGAAAGAACTGGAGACTCAGTGTAGAGGCAGGAGACATATATAGCTTTGTGAGCCTACTAGTTTGGGTTCTTTCCCAGTCCTTGCTCTCAGAATTGTTTTCTGTGTTGTTTCAAGCTATTCAATCTGCGTGATAATCTATCCTTCTAGAATTGAAGCCATCTGGTAGACATCCAGCATGATTGCATGTAATTTTAACCATCAGCACTTCATTTTCACTGTCCATTTGTAACAAACATATATTTTCTAAATGTAAAGACTCTGGGTACTTTCAACTTCAACAAAGAACTTTCTTGTTTCCCTTCTCAGACAATACTATGCATACCTCACAGATACGCAATGCAAGAGGGTAGGAACTCAGTGCTGGGTGTTCGGGTAAGTGTTCTTGACACGTTCTTGAAGTGCTTGGACAAGTGTTAAGTAGGAGACCAGCAAAGGAATAGGCTTTGCATGAAGCCAGTCTTTGTCTGACATTGATTTTAGCATAAAGAACAGTATTGAAGAGGTTTGGGGGGTTTGTTTGTTTGGTTTTGGTTTTATTTTGCAAGTTCTGAATCTGGAGGTAGACTATGGGAAGTGATGGAATGAGTAAGGAGAACAGAAAGAGGAGCTTGAAAATATAGGATAAAGTTAGACTCCTTCAAAGCAGAATTGGCCTTGCTGCTCATGTTTTCAGTCAAGTGAAAGGTAAAGCATTTGCCTCTACCACTTACCTATATTGGAGCAACATTTACCCTAGCTCTCAAGGTGGGCATTGCTACTGTTAATATAATCATGACAGAAGATAGTGAAACAAACCACAATTATCAACTTATCTTAAAAAGGGTGCATTTTAAATAAATCTATAAATTTGAGGGAAGAATCTTTGAATTCTACATTATGAAGAAGAAAAGAAAGATAAGCTTTTCTGTTTCATCCAAGTAAATTTTTTTATTGCAAACTAAATAGGAATATGATGTTGAATGTATGCCTTCTGGCTCTGAAAAATTAAAGATTACAGCAACCATCACCATTGGTTCAAAGCTCTTACCGAGCACTTGAATGTAATTTACGTGAATAAACAGATGCTCAAATATCTCTTTATTGATCACATAATAAGAACTGCAATAGAATATTCATCTACAGTTTGATCTAATCAAGGGAAATGTGCATGGAGGAAGTATTCACATTGATACAGAACAACACCAGGAGTTCCTGTTTACTGGAAAAACAGTGCTCTTCCAGTAATTTAACTATCCAGGATATAATTTCTGAAGTAATTAAAGGCAAGTATATAGAGTGTTCATATCTGTGGTCATCAATAAAAACCACTTTCAAAGGCACAGAATGAATTTGCAGCACCCTACCTATGGGAACAATTAAAGCCAGTGCTTTACATATTAGTGTGAAACTATTCTCTGCAACTTGTGCATCAGATCTGCTGGAAATTGCACCATTTTAATCACGGTGAAGTTTTTTGAAACCAAATATCTGTTAGGATGTTGCAAGACAATTTTGATTGAATGAAAACTTACTGTTTTTAGTTCTATTGATGATTCTCATCACCCTTCAGTAGGACACTAACACTTTGCACGCATTAGCATTCTTCTGCCTTTTGGTTTACCACTTCTTTAATTGTAATAGCTGCCCTGATGTACAGTGTGCTTAACCCAAGTATTCATGGCAAGAACGTACAAACGCAGCACAAGCAACTCTATCATTCTTTTAAGTCCTTGTTGAAAATTGTCTATTGTTTTGTTTATACCTTTGAGCATATCCTACTCTCATATGTTTGTTTCTGTTCCCACAGCTGTAGTTTAACTGTTTCTTAATCTGCAGCTGGATCAGTAAGGATAATATAAGAAAGAAAAAAGTTGGTAACACTGCTTTCAAATTTTAACTAATATGCACCTCTTTAATTTGCAGTATTGGTCAATTAGGTTATAATTCCACAATTCCAAGTTTTGGGTCCACTCAACATGCTGCAAGTCACATTAGATAGTATAGAGAAAGCTGTAATTTATTATTTGCACCAGGACCATTACTGCAATACCAGTGGTTGTCCTGTACACGTCTTTCCTCCCTTTTTCATGGAGGGAGCTGGGTCCTGTCTGCCAGGCAGCAGAACTGGTTTTGGCAGCTCCCTTGTTGTGGAGAGTGCTGGTGGAGAACGTGTCGAGCTGATGTTGCCTGTATATATTTGAGGAGGAGTGTTCATGCATCTGATCACACATAACCTTGAGGTTATTAATGAAGAAGTGCTAAACTTTTGTAAATTTAAGAGTTTTCTTCATAATTTGTTTCTGCTTGAGAAGGATCAATTTTATACCCTTTTGCTGCACTAGTGGTATTTCTGCATGTGCATTTGTTAAGAAGATGTAATTTTGCATCTAGGACCTACACAAAATAAATTTCCATGGCACGTCATGGAATGTTTGGATTCATAACTTCTTGTTCCCCACCAAGTGGTAGACCAGCCTCCATAGGTTTGAGCCTGAAAAGATGTAAACATCTAGGACTGGGGAAAGAGCTGAAGATACTTGTTTTTGTTCTTATGATGCCAGAGCAGAAAGTAAATATTGCAGTTTTTCCTCTCGCATTTTTCTCCAAATCTTCTGATACTATAGTGTGGATCTTGGTTTACATAGAAAAAAACCCCCAAATACATGGATTCCCAGAGAATTTGAAGTGCTGTTTCATTTTAATTTTCTTGTTGAAATCCATCTGAAGCAAGCAAAGTAGTCTATTTAGAATTGTAATAAATTTACATCCAGTAGATAGATGCCCAAAGCACAGTTCTGGTTCATCCAACTGGGAGGCTATTGGTTGTTCAGCATGGAAAATAAATTTCTATCCGGTGAATACTGAAACTCAGTGGTAGGTATGAAGAGAAATTCTCTGCTATTGGCAGACACTCCTGCTTGTTTCCTGGCAGGCAGAGGCTTGCAGAACTGTGAACTACCAGTCAATTTCTTTTTTTGTATGCTGTTTATGCTGAAGAAAAACATAAGAAAAAAAGTTTCCCAAAGCACTTCATCTAATACTGGTGTTAGGGAAGTGAGCGTTTCCTGGAAAGTAGTGCTCATTTGGAGCTGACAGATTGGAGTCTGAGTTGTGAAAATGTGAATTAAATCCATAGTGTTTGTAAACACTTTTTTTTCCTCTTTTTTGCCCCTCTCTCATTTACCCACAGGGTTATTGCTTTCCTTGAAGCTATTGTGTGCATAAAGTTTGGACAGGATCTTTTTTCCAAAACACAAATACTGTATGTTGTATTTTGGCTTCTCTGTGTGGTAAGTGAGATTTCTCATGTGAAACATAAAGCATGGCAAAAGCATTAAAAGCATCTAAATAGCTTCCTCTCTGGAACACTGGCAGCAGGGGATCATTGTAGGGGAGTGCTGGTGAAGAGCTTTGTGCATGTACTAAGAAAAGCAAACATGAGATCGTTTAGGACACTATTTGAAGGGACTAGAATAACTTTTTTTTTAAATTTCTTAACATAGCATAACATAGCCACCTCACCAGTGCTTAACAATGTAACTAACACTAGCTATAGGGTTTTTTATCTTCATGAGAGAAAATCTTGGTGCGATGAGGCTCGCTTTAGAGGTGCTTCCTGTAGTGCCCACGGGGAAGGAACGGGAGTTAATGAAAAGCATTAATAAATAATGCCTGTTGTCTTACAACTACATAAACACTCCTGCTTTCATTCTCACTCAGCCTGCAACTTTCTGTACTTCAGTGTGATTACTGCAAATGCAGCATGAAATGCCCATTTTATAACAGTAAATGGATATTTGTCTTGTCAGACTTGTAACACTGATGCCAAACACATTTTTAATGGTTAGTAAAAAATAAGGCATTCATAATGGACTGACAGGTAAATAATTCTCCCTTCTAGTTGGGAACATAGTTTGAATGGGTGATGGGGAGTCAGAATTTATTGTTCTCTTATTTAGCATGACAATTTTATTCCTGAAATGTCAGAGGAGAAAAGTATTGAATTGCTTCCTGAATCAGAGCACCACAAAACCAAGCATGTAACCCAGCATGGGGCAGGGAGAAGGGGATTTTTTTTTGTCTCCCAGACTGATTGTTCCTGCAAATATACCTACAAGTGCCTAAACTGCCTTTGTGTGATGACTGCACAGGAGAAAGACAGAAATTGTACTGCCAGTGTATCCTGCATGTATGTGGGTGATCTGTATGGATTCTTATTGTCCTATTGATAATAGCTCTGCATACCTTATGGTGGCACAATGTGCCTTGAAGCTGAAGCATGAGTCTTGCCTGATCATGACAAAAGATACAGAGAAACAGAGAGTGAAAGCCTGTGAATATGGAAAATCCAGGGGTTCTGAGACCCTGAACCCGCAAGGAATTTGGAAAAAAGTTTTACAGATTTATTTTTTTTTTTCCTCCTCCCTTGTTCAGGCCTTTACGACTTTCCTGTGTTTATATGGTATGGTTTGGTACGCAGAATACTACGGCCACCGAGAAAAGGTACTTTTTTAGGAAGTCTGGTTTTGTTTTATACTAGAGTTAAAACTGGAAAGCTCCTAGATATTAAAATTCTTTGCCAGAGCTAGTGTAAATGGGGATGGGAGCCTAGGGTGGGGGTGGGAGGGAGGACACAGAGTCCAACTGAAGTCAATAGAAAGAACTGTGAATTCAGCAGGCCTTGGATAGATCCCAGATTACACTGTGGTTTCTAAAGAACGCTGTACTCAAAATGGGGCTGTAATTCTAGCAAAGCATTCAGGGATGAATGGTTAGCTAATGTTCCCATTGTACAGGTGGAATGCTAAGGGAATATTAAGAATACTTGGTTACACAACAAATCACATGGCAAGTGGCAAGTTTTTACTCTGTCATCAATGTTGAACCTCCTAATTAGGAGAAGTCCTAAGTACTGGCTGAATGTTTTATGAAGACTTCTGCAGTTAAAATTTACGAGTCCAACTGCAAACAGGTGCCAATCACAAGAACTAGCATCCCAATTACATGTGTCCTTCTTGTTTTTGCAGACTTTGTCAGAAAGTGAAGACAGCCCATACAGTCCAGATGCTTCTTGGCTTCATTCTAAATTCAGTAAAGGTACTGGCATTTTTGCACCTGTATTCTTGAAGTGGTAGCATTAAAGCTCAGCACTAGAAAATGAGGTTTGAGAAACTTGCCTTGGGGACAACTGGACTTATTTAAATATCCCTGAAGGAGTTATTTATACATACATATTATATTTAGACAGGGAAATCGTCTGCAAAGCTATTTGACTTTACTGCCTATTTGGTTCTGACTCTTGGTACTATATTTATTTTTTAATTAAGCAGCTGAATTTTTCTGCTGTTATTCCAGGCCATTCTTGTAGGTTTAGGGCATTTTGCATTTCATAATTGTTGTGGACAGGTTTTCTCTGTGAACACTGCATTTTTGATTTGAAGCATATGAATATGGATTGTGCTTTTATTCCTGCTTGTTAAGAAACAGTCAAGAATATGCCCTGGAGCTTGTGTTCTTACTGATGCTTGTCTAGGCAATGCCAGTGATGGTGATAAACAACTTTCTCTGACCTAAGTGAAGGCAGCCTCCATCTCTGACTTCTTTTCCCTAGCTAGAGGTCATTTAAGTTAGCTACCATCTCCATTAACTCTTTAGTGTGGTCTCATTTATTGAGAAAATATCAGGATGCACACCTGGAAGTTACCCCTGTCAGAATTTATGCTCCAGATGTTCATACAATTAAAAATGCTTGAAAAACACCTACAGCAGAGCTTTTGTTTCATATGTGATATTTCTGGATGTTTGCATTTGCTTATTCTCAGTTCTGTCAGTTTGTGGATTTTTATATTTTGGAGAAAAGTTGCTTGCACTCAAAATGTTTTCCCCATTTATATATGCTGAAAAAATCTAGCCAAGCAAATTTTCTCTTTCTGTTGCTTCATTAATTACAAACTTCAGCCTCTTTCATGTTTTGCTCTTGAATTCTTGTTTTAGTCCCCATTGTCTCCCTTTGCTTTCTCAGATTCAAACATGGTCTGTCATACGAAAGACTGAAAACAAGAAATGTATTCTTACAATATCTGTGACCTCACTCTTGTAGCTCTTACTTTCTGAGAGTAGTACCTACCCATAACAAAACTGTAAAGGTTTAATTATTGATGTAATTTAAAGTGGAGGATGTTTCACCACTATATTCTGCTATAGCAAACTTCTGAATATTTTTGGAGGAGGAAGGAATTTATGGAAGTCTTTAAGAATGTTTTTGTTTTTTTTTTAAAGAAATGGCCACTAGATGGAGTCCAAGTACAACCAGTCTGTATCAGCCAGAAATAATTCATACTGTAAACACTGTAGCTCTTAGAAAGCCTTGTTGTGTTTTAGACAAGATCTTGACAGTGTCAAATTATATATGTGTATATATATATGGAAAAAATGTTTATTTCTTAGCAGGTTCTGAGAATAGTCCACCAAAACATTCAGTCAATAGTGAAAGTCATTCATCTAGAAGGAGGAATCGGCACTCCAAATCAAAAGTAGCGAATGGAATTGGCAAGAAATAAGAATGGTCTCTGAAGATATCCTACAGGGTGACCAAAGGTGACAAAGAAAATCAGACGTAGCTCTGAATCTCCAAATGGAAGATTGGTTTCTAGATTTAAAAGTTAGGAAAAAGAGGTATTGAAGAAATGGTTGATGAAGATGGAGCCACCAGTGTAGTGAAAATCATTGCCTGCTGACATTTGCCGTTCACTGATTTCAATCTAGTTTCTTCAGCATGTGACACCAAAAGCTAATGAAGACTGTGCTGAAAAGAAATGTTATTTTGTCATAGCAGGTGTTCACTGTTTTGTGTTCAAGTGTTGCAAGTGCATTTTCAATATCTTAGTTGAGGACATAAACACAAAAGTTAGTAAACTGATAATCAGTTGGCATGGTTGGATTGTTTTGTTTTGCTGTGGTTTTGTTGTTTTCTAGACAAGTATGCAATCTTTTGACTGAAAGAAACTTTGCCTTTCTTAGTCTCACTACTAAACTTTTCTGTGCAACAGTTAGTAAGTATTGAAAATTTCCATATTGTATCCATCTGCTTACTTTTGTGTAAAGGCTCTTTGGACCTGGTGACAGGGATTTATCCGCAAAGGAATGGGTCCAGGCTTCTTGTAAGCGATGTGAAATTCACCTTCAGACATGGTTCTTTTGTTCTGCATTGTCCTTCTGCTTGATTGTTATGTATTCAATTTCTTTTAAGTTTTTAAAATACTTATAAGAAACCTGTTGCAAAGTAGAGGACTGTGCCTCTTGTCCTCAGAGACAGATGTCATGTCATTTAGTTGTTTTTCTTCCTTTACTGCAGTGTTTTTTACATCTTCAAGTGCAGATAGGTGATTTTTTCAGTTGTGTCACGTGTTATACAATGTTCCTTCCCACTCCCTTCCAATTTGCCTTTGCTTTAGGGGAACCAGAAATCCTGGTGTCTTCAGACTGACAGCAGAAACTGCTTTGAAGGCTCCGATGCTCTGCTAAGCCTGGTGATAAGGCAGTTTTTTGCTGAAGTAAAGTTGCTTACTACTGCCAAAAGTATAATTGTTTGTGAAAGCTTGCTATAGTCTTTGGTATCTGAGAGGCAGCATGATATTCCATTTCTTTGGTATTGTCATGCAGTCAGATACCCAACTACAGGTTGTTTTGTTTGTTGTTGTCGGGGTCTTTTTAATTGTATTAATTCTGACACCTGGCAAAGTGGGTAATTCTCTAGCAGTGCACATAATCATTAAATCAAGAGACAAACAATCAAGAGTAATCGGTTCCTATATTAAGTTATCTAAATGTTTATGTGCCAATTAGGTTTTGAGATTCGCGGGGTTCAGAGGGGTAGGTAGTATAAGCAGTGATAATTAATACTTACTAGTCATTTAATCTTCATAAGAAAATGGGATTTCCTTTTTCTGTGAATATTACTGTAATTTGCCACAGACTAAGTACTAAAAAAAGTGCAGCAAAGACTATACAAGTGTATGATACTGTAAATAGGAAAAAAGTATCCTGTGTAATCCATTAATTCCTATGTGCCACAGATTATCAATGTTTTCAATGCACTTAAGTGTTGCTGCTGAACTCCTCAGAGGCCCTTTATTTCCTGCCCCCCTTTTCAATCAACCTTAAAGTGTGCTACTTGGGAAGTAACAATGTAGAAGCTGCTATATTATCATTGCTACAGTGACATTGTGTTACATAAGAACAAATGTTAGCAAGACTTTCAGGCTTTCCTACAACTACTTGGGGTTTTTTTCCATGCTATAGCAATTCCTCCATGTATTATCTCTTTATTTGTAATGTGTTATATATTGATGAATATATTTGTAGATTTCATTGGATACTCAGATTTCTTACTTTTTTTTTCCTCGTTTAATAACTCAGTCTGTTTAAGACTGAAGAATGGCATTGTAAATTTTCTGTTGATTCAATACCAAAGCAAGAGGTTGGAAGTCTAATAGTTTAGGTATTTTAAGTACTATGGTTTTCAAAAGTGAGAGCCTATTTTGTACTTGCAAGTAGTATCCACACCAAATATGTATGCGGAGCTTACATGGGTAAGCAGATGCTGAAGTACAATATCTGTTTGGCTGTGGGGACAAGCACATATTTTGTAAATGCAGACCTGGTGCTCATACTGCCGAATTGCACCCTAAAAATATTGGAAAGGCAAATATGAAGTGTCATCTTGTTGGAAGCTGAATAGCGTACAGCAGTTTGGCCTTGAAGTGTTGTTTGACAACATCTTTAAGAATATTTCTCTTGAAGTCTTTAATTTTTCATTTGTTTGTGTTTAGTTGGTTTTGGCTTTGTTTTACTACTTTAAAAGAAGAATGACCAGGGAGAGGGGAAACTTGAAGTCAACTATTCAATTGCTGCTTGGAAAATGGCACTTTGTGTCCTCTGCCAGTGGTTTTGGCTGGAATTCACATGTGTTCTCACAAGTCCTCCGCTGACTGACAACTGTATTTTCAGCCCCATCGTCTTTGGATGTGAGCTTTGCACTGACAGGCATTGGAAAGGTGCTGCACTGAAAGCAGTGCTTTGATCACTGCTGTAAAATTAGTGATCCAAATTTTCTCATTTACTGTGCTATTGCTGAATTCTGTACGTTTGTAACACCTACAATGACAAATCACTGTGCTGTTTAGCAGCAAGCGTCTGTGTATGACTTCTGCATGAACAGTGTTTTATAACAGTCACAGATGCACTGTCCTGTTTTTAACTGCTTGTTCTGTCACAGCCTCTCATCCGTACTTTCATGCTTCTGATGTTCCTTCCTTCCTCTGTCCTCTAGTGATCTCCCCTGCTGCTATGGAGAGATCTGAATTGGCCCTCCAGAGGCTGTCCATCAATGTCAGTCGTTGAAGGGAGGCTAATTCAGGGCAGCATGGTGTAAGCAGAGGGTCGTGGCAGAACTTTAGTGGATTAAATAAAAACAGGAAGTTTGAAAATACAGTGAACCAGAGCTAGCCTTGAGTACTGGATTCCAGTGTTAAAGTTGCTGCATAGATCATACACCCCATCTAATAAAATATTTGGTGTGTGGTTTCAACCAGTACTTCTGTTACTCTTCTGTGAAGATCATAATTTGATATTCCAGCTGTTAAAACTTTAATATGTTTTGCTTTGTTATCACAAGAGGACACAGATGTTACCATGTATTTAATAGTTTTTGATAGACTTGCTCTGTATTGATTGCAAAGTGATGTATTTTGCAAGAACTCAGTAAATCAACCCATGTCACCAGTGTGTGTCTTTGTCTGTACGTGCAAGGCAGAGGAAATGATTGCATACTCCTTTTAGAAGCTATTGCATTTTATTGTATGTAATTGCATGCTAACAAATGCAGAAGTTCCTGAGCAGCCTCCAGTGCACTCTGAAGTTTTGCTGTAATTCATTATTTTGGAGCAGCAGAGCTGATCATATGAAGAGTTACATTATGCCCTCTGAGTTTTTTGAAATACACAGAATGCATCTTGTCATACACTTAATTGTTCTTTCTGGATTTGTTTCATTGTTGGATGGGAGAGCTGAGTGTGATGGGTTGACCTTTGGTGGATGCCAGGTGCACACCTCTGCTCAGCTGAGCAGAGGAGAGAGAATATAACAAAGTGCTCATGGGTTGAGGTAAGGACAGGAAGAGATCACTTAATTCTCTAGTGCGAGTCTTTCACATGGGATGCAGTTCTTCACAAGCTGCTGTCTCCCATGGGGTCACAGATCCTGCCAGCAAACCTGCTTCAGCTTGGTCTCCTCTCTGTGGGTCCACATGTCCTGTTCTCTCAGGAGCCTGCTCCAGTGTTGGCTTCAGACGGGGTCACAGCCTCCTTTGGGCATCTGCGTGCTCCGGTGTGGGATCCTCCACCAGCTACAGGTTAATTTCTGCTCTACCATTCACCTTCATGGGCTGCAGGAGGACAGCCTGCCTCACCATGGTCTTTACCACAGGCTACAGAGGAATTTCTGCTCTGGCACCTGCAGTACCTCTTCCTCCTCCTTCACTGACCTTGGTGTCTGCAGAGTTTTTTCTTATATTCTCACACTTCTGTCCTCCTGCAATTCCTGTTGCATCAGGTAGGGCTTTTTGCCCCCTTTCTTAAGTATGTTATCACCAGAGGTGCTACCACCATCACTGAGTGGCTCAGCCTTGGCCAGGGGCAGGTCCATTTTGAAGCCAGCTGGTGTTGGCTCTGTTGGACATGGGGGAAGCTTCTAGCAGCTTCTCACAGAAGTTGCCCCTGTTGCCCTGCTGCTACCTAAGCCTGGCAATGTGAACCCTGTGTTGCAAGATGATCTCGTGACACCTTCAAAGAAGAAATGTGAGTTCTGTAGAAGAAGTGGAAGACAGGCTAGTGCCAAGTAAATGTTTGCAGGTAAAAAGGAGTCATGGAGTATCAGAAACACTTTACTTTGGCTTCCACTGCTGCCTTGGTTTCCACAATGGCACTTTCTAGTTGGTTTTATGCTAAAAGCAGATTCTGAGCTGTTGATAGCTCCACTGCTGCCAGTGGTCCTAGCATGATGTCTAGTGTGTAAACGAGCAAGGATTTCCGTTTTTTTTCCTCAGTTCCTTCTCTCTACAGGCAATGAATGGTAGAACTTTCTGCCTTACTGGGAAGGGTCTTCAATTGGATTTATCTTTTTGAGTACTAATTTGTAGGGAGCCCATAAATTCTGAGATTGTAGATAAAAACAACTGGGAGAAAAAAGGAAGCATTGGGAGAAACTTCATATAAAAAGCAATGCTTGAAAAAATGCACTCTTCTGTAAGCATGGGACTTAGCTACCTTTGAAGGATTGCTCCTTTTTTTGTGTCTTGCTAGTTGCTGTTGTGAGTGGAGCTGTAATCAGCAGTGTTGGAGTAGGGCCAAGTGACCTGTACCACTACATTTCTGCTCCATCATCCTGTGGTGGAATTTGCACGATATTTTGATAATGTGACTTGGCACAGACTGGAAGCTGGAGCCAAAAGCTGGCATCATGCTAATAGGTGTTGATGTCCATACCTACTAGATACCTGTAGTTCATTCTTTTTTTGTCACTGTCATGGAAATTAACCCTTGAACCAGTTCTACCCTGTATTGTGTGACTGAGGAACCACTGCTCTGGCTTACTTTTTCCCTTGGAAAAGGGAGAGGAGCACATTGCTCTCTTTTGGAAATGTCCGAGCATTCACATTCAACACATCCTGATAACATGCCCATAGACCTAGGCACTACTCTGCCACTGTTTCCCCACTGATATTTCTTCATCTGACCATAATGGAGCACTAAGGACTACAACAGTTATGGACTGGGGTTTAACTAGAAGTTTCTGTGCTGATTTTAAGCCTCATATGCTCAAAATGCCTCTTGCAATATTCTGTCTCCCTCTCTTCTAGGTCTCCTCTGCATTCCTATCTACCTCTTGCCACTACATACCTTTTATTTCTGAGGCCCTGACAGGGACTGTTTCTACCTTAACAAATTAATTGAGTTCCCTAATGGTGCAGTTTCACAATTGGCTGGGAACATGTACACATCCCCCACAGTACTCACTTTGCTTTTTGCATGGCTGGTCAGGAATTGAGAGCATACATTGTTGTTCAAAGAATATGGGACTAGAATGCCACAAGCTCTTCATACACTGGGCTTTCAGCCCAGTGACAGCCAGACTGCTAGCTTATGCCCAACAAAATGCATAGTTTGTTACCTATATCCCTGCCTGCTCATCTGTCAGTGCTGTAGCTGCAGGTATGCCTGGAAAAGGAGCAGTCCTGCTGCCCTCAACAGTCTAAATTATATTATGGTAAGACCAAGTGAGTTTTAACTTCAGTTGAGAAAAGAACGTCTTGGAAAGAATGTAGATTGTAAACTTTGTATTCCTATAATCAGCAACAATGTAAGTGCCAAACTATGCTGAGCATACACATGGGTTTAATTTTCATGGGTTTCATGGATATCAGTTTGCAGATGATCATGAAATAACTGGATGGCTTATTTAATGGGTTTTGTTTTTGGAATAGGAGAATTTACAGCAGTAGCATTCCTATGGACACTATCCAAAGTATGTTCAACTGATTCCAGTTCAGTTCAGTGGATCTTGCTTACACACACACAAGTATTTTGTGTGTTTTGTATATATACGTATAAAACTATGAGATGAATTTTCTCATAAAGATGCTCAGGGCCTGGTAGAGCGTAGTCTCCGTGACAGTATCTGCTGTTTGCCTGGACATTTGGCAGCGTTGAAGTCTGTGTGTACCTCTATAATGTCCCAGACAGTGAGTCATTACTATCAGTTGCAGCCTCTAGGTGATGCTGTAACACAAACACAGGGAACGTGACCTGGGTTTTCAAACGTTGCTTCTAATTTGGGGCTACTGGCTTTAGCCACCCTGGCTCGGTTTTAAAGACTTCATAACTCCTGTGGACTTTAATTACATGTGCCGTACACACAGAACTGCAAAGTGCCTGTGTTGTCAAACTTGCTGCAGGGCAACCAAAGCAAAATAAAATCAGAGGAGCAGCTTTGTGGAGGCTTTTAATTAAAATCTGAAATGATAGCTCTAGTCTTTGGAGAGCAAAAGCAAAAGACTTCTATTTTTGTTTTTACCAAACTCATAGACTACCAATTTGTTGTGTAACTACCTTCCTTGTTTGAAGGGAACACTATCTCCAGAAGATCTTCAGGATGAAGCTCTGGGCAGCGTTGTGGCTTTCTTGCTGTTCCCACTGCCCTGTGTCCCTGACGCAGGTGGGACAGGGTGACTGCTGTTTGAAAAGGTGGTTTGGTTTTTGTTCCCAGGAGCTCAGCTGGAGCAGGCCATGGTCTCTTGTGTTGCCCACTTACCTGAGTTTCTAGCTGTAGCAGTGAAGCTGTGAGTTTATCTGCTTGCTTAGATGAGCCTGTCCCTCACCCCTACCATCCTGTTTGGGAAAGGGAAGCCACTGTGTGTGGGTTATCTCTTCATGTCTTTATGTGGCTTAGAGCTTGGGATGGTTCACCATGTTTCATCAAGTGTTCAGAACTTCATACCATCTGCAAAGAATTCCTGTTTTCTCCACAAGAGTCACTGAGCATTTTTTCTGAAGATTCGGAAAATCTGTTAGTCACAGATCTCAACAGGGCACCCAACTTCTATCAATTACTATGACTTCTACCTATTAATGCAGGATCAACATCAGTGGAAACCCATATTGTTTTTGTGGTAGCCTGAATGCAGTACTTAATGGAGAGGAAAAAAGAACACAGTGAAAAATACCACTAAAGGATACTTATTTCCATTAATCAAATAAATAATCTGGAAGAAAACCAAGACCTTTTGTTAAATTAGCTGAGACTAATCATTTGGGATCTGTTTGTTTTGGGTTTTTTTTCCCCTGTGTATGTGCCATAAGAGCAGCAGGAGATGCATAATGATGTTTACAACTTTATAAATGTTCTTATTTCTACCCGTTTGCTGACTTTGCCATATTTGGATCCTAAATCCGGATCTGCACATTCCATTTTCCCACATTTAAAATGCAGGACAGAGATCAGGGCGGAGGAACCAGATAGAGTTGAATTGCAATTTCCTGGTGACATGTTCTCTAAACATCCCAAAATATCTTTCAGGGTGAAGCATTCCACTTGTAGACTTAAGGTTTCAGCAGCACACACTGTTCATTCAGTCCTTGTGCTACTCACAGGGATGGTAACGTAATTACCAGTACTGAGCTTTCATGCTGTAGAGTTTTCTTCTTGCACTGCTTCCATGTTGAGGGAATTTCTTTGAAACAATGCATAGGACATTGCAGGCTTGATAGGTGCGTGGCCTGTAAGTTCATGTTAAAAATTGGAGATGGAGACAAAGGGTAAGTATATAAAGTATATAAGTATATAAATCTATATTTCCTCAGGAAGCTGAAGACAAAGAGAAGAGTAAGATCCCAGACCTTCGATTCCCATGCTGTTACCAGAAAATTATTGTGGGCCTTGCTAAGAAAGGGCGTGTGTAGTAAATCAAAGAATGTTATCCATGTCATTTTAATTCTTATAAAATGAAAACATAGTGTGCTACATAAATAGGGGCTGAGAGTGAGATGACACCTACTCCTCCACTTGTCTATTCTACTCTTCATTTTATTTTGCTTGCTCACTTCGAATTACCTACTTTTTCCAGTGAGCTTTCATGACCAATATTTGGCTGTTGATTTAAAATTATTCTTTACTAAAGGTAGGTTAATACATGTAGGACAAAGTGGGAGCTCTTCAGATCATGCTAGAGCACTGCAGTTCTGAACCAACCTCGCGGTTTTCTGCTGTTCTTGTTGGTGCTTGTAGTCTGATACATTTGACTTCTCAAGGGATGAAACAGGCAGACCGTGTTGCCTCCTTCACAGTTAACTGAGTCCAGCAATCCTAGTTGAACCAGGGCTGCAGAAGGGACAGACGCTCAAGGTTTGGGGTGGGTTCTTGTCCTGTGTTTGAATTGCAAACAATTTCAAAGGGAAATCTTAGTCCTTTGGAAGACTGTTTCCTCAAATATTTGAAAAAACCCCATCAGTTAGAATTTTTCTAGAATAAATGCTAGGAGAAATGGTGTTTTGGTCTCATAGGGTCCTTGCTGCTTGTTTGAGCACACACAAGTGCTGTACTCATCCTTTTTGCAGAGCCACACTCTTCCTTGAGATGCTTCACATCTGTCTTGAGATGTGAAGTTATTTTGGACCTTTTGCTTCTCTCAGGTGTGTCTGTTTCTCATGGGCCAGAATCAATTTTGTCTTTCACTTTACTGCAAGGTTGTCCTTATTCTGAGCCTCCACAATGACTATCGCTTCTTGCTTACATGACCATTTCACCCCTAGCAAGTTTCCAGTGCACCTTTCTGAGGAAAGCTACTGTGATTAGCTGATGGCACAGTCCTCCCATGTCTCTCTCCACAGCAAATCTTCCAGATTTGGCTGTTGTTAGCTTGGTTGAGTGCCTGTGAGTACTCTTCATGTGCCATGTTAAAACTGGTACAGTCTATGACTTCATGCCAAATAACCATGGTATTTCCAAGGACTGATTTTGGGTTTTTTCTGATTCAAAAATACACTGCTATCAATCACTTGGAGCACCAAAGCACTGAAACATCAATTGCCTCTGTGAAGATCTTGGATGTGTGCAGAGCTCAGAACTTGGATAAGGTAGGTGTTTGGCCACCATATAAAGTTATACTTTTTCTTTTTCTTTTTTTTTTTTTTTTGGATGAACACCTCCACATTGCTGCAGAGAAACCTATTCACTGTGGGCCTGTATGCCCAGGCATGCATTGCTTTCTTGCACTTGTGTGAGGAAACTGTAATTTGTAGGAGTGATTTGGCGCAGTCCTGACACTTAATACCAGGACCTTAAGGCCCTTATGGTTCTGGTCGGGCATTGATCAGAATTTCTGGGTGAGCTGATCTCCTTTGCATCCTGCTGTTTTCCCTGTTTTGTTATAGCAAGATTAAAGGAAGTGATGACCCAAGTGAGTTTGTACCAGGCTAAAAAGTTTCAATTTCTGCTCTTTAAAAATAGTTCACAAACCTGTCCAGGCTCTGGTATTTGCTTCCATTAGCCCCGCTCTTCTGCCTTGACATGTCAGATATCTTTCATCAAGAATTAATTACTTGTTGTACTTGATAGTAGGATGCCAATGTTTTTAAACTGAAAAGAAAAAGAAACCTAAGTATGGCTTTTGTTTCTGAGCTGGGCTCCTGGCTCATCTCTGTTCTTCCATCTAATGTGATCCCACAAGGCTTCAGCTTTCAGTGGGTGACAGATGTGTCCCAGTGACAGTCTGGTTCAGCCTCTGTGCTGCTTCACTCAGTTATTTTTTTTTACCCCTCTCCCTCAGCAGCTGTATCACTTTCCCTCATGCAGCAGCCAGCCTCTTTGCTTCCAGCAGCAAGACGACACTCCTGCATTTGTCTCTACTTGGGACAACTGACAGAAGAGCCTAAATTAGGTGCAGAGTCCCCATAGAATTCCTTGCCAGTCACTAGTATTAAGTAGGCACCTTCAAAGAGCAAGGCAGGTTGTAGCTGGCTTGATCACCTTCTGGAGTCACAGGTGACCTCTGAAGGAGCCTCCACTGCCAGCAGCAGGCGTGTAGCTACACCAGTGTTCTCAAAGCAGCACCTCCTGGAAATGCCTAAGTTAGGAGGGATGAGCCCAGGCCCCTTGTTCCATGTTGCTTCATGAACCATCTCTCCTTTTCCCTGCTGGTCCTCACTGTGTGATGCCGTTTCCCAAATTCACAAATACTGTACTGTAGTGATGGATAATCCCCATCTGGCAGGATGGGAAATATTTCAGTCCCCCTCCCTTCCTGATGACACTGTGTACTTTAAGGATGCTGCTGATACTCTGAGCCCATTACAGTGACAAGCAGAAATGAATGGGTTCATGCCAGAATGAAAGCATTGTTCACCTGCTTTCTTACAGGACCCACTAAATTTGAGGCTGTTTTCCTGCTAGTATGATAAGCAATATTCATCATAGGAAAAGATAAGAGACAAACCTTTCTTTCTTCTCTCAGCTCTCCCAAGATCCCTTTCACATTCCCCAGCTTCTTTCTTTAGGAACTAGATGCGGCTGTTAGAAGAGGGTTAAACAATCTCACTAGGAAGCAGAGAACTTTATCATTGCTAAGGAGGATTAACACACACATAATCCCCTTACAAAGCCACTTGCCTTCCAACTCCAGTGAGTAAAAATAAAAAAAGGATTGGGTCAATGTTATTTTTCTCATATCTAATTCAAGAACAATAGAGCACATTAAGTAATTAAAATGTTCATCTGTAAGGTGCTTAAAGCAAGGCTGCTGGCCGATATATAATTAGCTCCATGTAGCCGCTTGCTTGTTTACTTCAGTTTATTTACCTAGTGTGGGGTCTTTGGGCTTGGAGCTTTATTTAGAAAACACTTTGTTGTTGCATAAGGTAATGCAGTGGATAGGTAGGGACCAAAGACAGATAAATAGAAAACAGGTGATTTACAACATACATGGTAATATAGGGCATTTCTGGACAATTTCTCTTGTCAGAAATATAGTTCTTAATAGGTTGTATAAAATCACCCCAAACATTAAAATTTTTCTTGAGTTGTTTGTTCTTCCACCTAGGACCCAGTCTGCTCCACCTGTTTCTGCACGTAATATAAAAAGCAGGGGGGGTTCTACTTTCTCTAGTGGAAAAGTGACTTACAGACATAAGAGCCAGAGCTGGTCATTCTCTCATGGGCATTTTGAAAAGAAGGAATCTGGCAGGGATGCTACATGCACTACCAGATAAAAACTAGCCTTAAATGATGAGGGTTCATTTACTGTTTGTGTTTGCTCCTGTTTTGTTTGTGGAAGTGCACAGGGATGCATGTGAAGGGGTGAAGAGCAGGATTTTGGCCTGGTTTCACGTGCCACCTCTGCCAGCCCACTGGCTGCCTTAAAGCCACAGATAGAGAGTGGACAGACTGTGGCAGGACAGACAGACACAGACCTGAGCAATGGGAAGGACAGAGGAAAGAACAGCTTGTACAGGCTGCGGTTAACAGCTCCCTCACTATGATCTACTGGCATTGCTGTCCAGGGGTCAGGACCATTCATTTCACGTTTTTTTTATAAAGAGTCCTAAAAAACATGACAGAACTGTGAAAACAAACCCTGGGAATGACTTGCAATTATTGATCTCATGTTACATGGGAATGAATGACTCAGCAGAGAGCCCACAAACAGCATCTATGATCTGGATAAGATGTGGGAGCTGAAGGATAATGACTGACACTTAGGAAAAGGGGGAAATTTTATTAGATGGATGTTGTGTGAGCACTGTGAAGGAAGTAAGCCTGTAAAGTGTGAATCCTCCAGCACTTGAAATGATAAGCAGTGCCTACAGAAATCAGCTTGTGGGATCTGTTTCTCTTACTAAGCTGCCTTTGAAGGTTGAGGGGTTGGTTTGCTTTCAGTTCCCCCAGGGAAGTTTTCCCACCTTTCTTGTCTTGCCCGTTGATCAGAGCTACACCCTCGGATCTGTAGGCATCTGTATTCCCATGGCAGGCTATGACAAAGCCCAGTGTTTCTTTGTACAGTATAAATTATTGTATTCCCCTGTAGGTCTTGAGTTGAATAGCCACAGGAGACTGAGCCTGTCAGCAAATGAGCCCTTTGTGGGTTCTGCTTTCTTAGTGATGTGTTGGTTTCATGGCTTCCAACATGTGCATCTCAATATAAAACTCACGAGTGCAAGCTAACTTTTTTTTCTTTTTTTTTTTTTCTTCTGTGGAAAACTTATCTTTGCCTTCCTGTATTTACTGGCTTGCTTAGGACTGAGGACAAAACACCTGCCTGCCAGCTCCCCTGCCAAATCCAGGGCTCCCTAATCCCTCCAGAAGCTGCATATATTATACTTGCAGTGACCAGGACAAGGCCACCAAAGCTGAGGGAGTTTTGCTAGAGATGGATCCATATATCCATTTAAGTGATTCTAAGGTCAAGTTACTCAGGTTACCTATTTACATCCACGAGTTACTAGGTTTGATTTAAACAATGCACTAGAATGTTGCCTCGTACTGGAGACAGTCTGTGTACCCAACTCTTTTAAACCCTAATTTCTCACTGAGGGGGTGGAGTGGCTCAGTGCAAGGCTGGCACGCGGCCCTTGTGGCACTCTATTAGTATCATAGCTCAGTATCTCCTGCAAAATCAAACCTACCAGCTCAACAGAGCTAACTAATTCAGGTCCCCCAGCCTACAGCCACATAAAGGCTTTTTTATTGCAGTGACCACCACCTTCTCGATCCAGTCCGAGATGGGTGCATGCCAGTGCGTGGCCCAGCCGCTGCTCCTATTCTCGGCTGATGCCCCTGCATAACTACAAAGCCTTCCAACTCCACTTGGGCAACAGGCACAGGAGGGTGGAACAAGGACAAATCCCATACATATGGCATTCCCCCTTTTCTATCCCCTAATCTTTCCTCTGGCAGTCTGTATTTGCTCGCTAGTGAGTCCACATCAGCTAATCTGCTCTCACAGTGCGCCCTGAGTGTCTCCATCTGGTTCTCTCCAAGTGGTGAAGGAAGCTGCAGAGCTTGGACCTCATCTGAGAGGCTTTTGGGCTCCCCTTGGTTTCCCTGCAAGGGGAGGGTGTCAGTGAGTGGTGCATTCAGCTGCTGTCACAGGCAGATGCGCTTTCCCCAGCCCAGCATACGCAGCACCACATCAGTGATGGGAAATCCTACCAGGGAGACTAACCCAGGCTTGAGTTATTGTCCAGACCTGCTGGAGGTTGCAGGAAAAAGAGGGACTTGTATCCACCAAGCATAGAGCCAGCTACCCTCCAGGAATGGGCATTGATGCTGTGAGTGCTGGATAAGTACAGCTAAGTGCAACCAAAAAGGATACCAGCTGCAGCGGAAATGTGTATGTGAACGGCTGGGACAGAACAGGAACTTTAAGCAACATCTCCAGATGTGAAACTACAGACCTTGACTGACTGACTCAGAAATGGGACAAAAGGTAGCAATTGTGTTTGTTTATCCTTGTACAGATCTGCCTCACCCTCTGAATTTACCCTTCCTGTTTCAAATGGGTCACCCTGACCTAATTTTCAGACAATATTTTTGTATCTCACAGAACTGTGATGGAGTCTGAATAAGTAAGAGCATAGAGGGCTTTCCTGGTAGGTTTGCAAATGCAGGTGGGCTTGAATTCAGATCTGAAGAACAAAGTGGTGGACAAATCCTCAACTGTATTTCTCTCCTCTGATCCTAGAGTATGGTGTTTTCATTACAAAACCCTCGGTTACAGAGGTGGCTGATGGCAGGTTGCAGGGGTATGACTGAGAGGGACAGTACAGGACTGTGTTGGGCTACAGCTGGAGAAATCTGACCAGGGATTTCCCGTTTAAGCTAAATCTCTTCCTCCCCAGCAGGGATAAAGGTTAACTCCAGCTGTGCAAACTGATTTATATTCAGCTACATGTGGCTGTAAACTGTACTTCTTGTTCCTGACAAATACGAATATGGTATTTGCTCTGAAAATTCACCATTTATCCTGTAAAATCTTTCCCATTGCCATTTACCTCTGAGGTGTTGAATTTACTTGGCAGATGGACAGTGCAAGAAGGTGGCTAGGCTGTGTGGGGAAAAAGTGAGTACCCAAGATATGGGATATGTTCTTTTCCTCTGAGCTCTCCTGCAAGTTTTACTCATTTAATATGGTAAAATGCAAATAGTGAAAAATCCTGAAATGTTCTTCCAAACTGTTCAGTGCAAAGGGAAGACATCCTCCAATGAGTGGATGTACAGGTGAGTGGTGGGTACAGCTCATGATGGAAAACTTGTTTCAAGTACTTTTCCAGCTTGGAGCCTGGATTTAAATAAAGGAGACATGAGGACTCAGAGCTGCGTAGTGTATTTTTTCATCTGCCTTCCCTGTATTGCTGTGTCTTTGCTCTGGATATAAGGGCCTGGCATACAGACTTGCCTAAGTAACAGGAAGGAAGGACCCACCTTCACTTGACTGATAGTTATTAGTAAAGAACACACATCATGACAAGAATGTCACAGGACTCATACAATTTTTTAATAGCATTAATGGAGGCATTTCAGACTCACCTCTCAGTTAGCCAGCCAACTTGGCCACTGCATGACAGAGCTTGTTAAAATGGCTCTGTCTCAGTCTAGAAGTCACTCAGTGAAGAATTTTTCAAGGATTTGAAAACTGAACTTTCAAAAGCTTCCCACTCTCTCCCAAAATTGGCAGGCTCTGGCATCCTATTTTATTGGAGTTTTCATCTCTATCCCATAAAAAACTATGAAATGACCTACATAATGTTAGTCAGACAAACTGTTCTAAAAAATTTCTACTTGAGCTTGGGAAATGATGTAAAAACTCTCCACGTGAATATTTAATGTCAAAAAATGGATATAAAGATGAGTGTGTGCATATTTATACATATATATGAACATTTGCAAATCATCTCCCTTCCTCTGTGAGCTGGGAAAATAATGAAGAAAAATTATTGGATAATATTAGACTGTTGGCCACAGAGTTGTTTCAAGGTTATTATCCAACCTGTTGCCCTCGGCACAGAAGAGCTGACTTTACATTCTGTCTGTTCCCAAACCTGTTGCATTTAACAGAGGATTAAACCACAGGCACAGAACTGAGGACCATGGGAGAAATAAAAAAGCTATTCAAGAAGCTGGCAGTTGACAGTGGGATCTTGAAAAATTATTTCCTTAGATTCAACAGAATTTTTCCCCCTTTCCAACCAGGGCTCTGGTAGGAGGTGGTTTGGTCCATTGTGGTTGAACCAGCTGCTGAAATCCCTGCCAGCTCCTGAGTGAGTGAAAAACTAATCAGAAATTGTGTTTGTGTGTTCCATGCCCCTACAGCTTATTCAGCAGCACTCCTACACACCCAAATGTCTTTGTCCTTTAGCACGGGGCTCTTACCATGCTGGTAGAATCACACCTACTGGTTTGATGAGCCCTGTTTGAGGTGGGATGATCATGGGATGTTGCTGATTTTTTTATCACATTGTATCAGACCTCAATAGGTCAACCCTTGAGGTTTTATTGCAGCAGAGCATCTTAGGATGCATGTAGGGTCTAGGGTACCATTTTCAAAACAACCACAGATGTGAGGAGCTCAGCTGGAAAGCTGGAAGAGAAATACCATCTGAAGGTGCCTCTCCAGGAATACCTTTATTCAGCCAGGGAAGCTCTTCTCACATCAGTGCTGCTCCATTGAAAAAGTTTGGTGATCTGCTAGGGTAGCACCATGAATGTGAGCCAAGACATCTACATCAGGGAGAAGTTTCTGATGTTCCTTGGTTTACCCACTAGATCTAGGACCAGGGCTGTTTGCAGATCTGACCAATATTACATCTTCAACAAGGAGGCCAAGGGGCCAAGAGGCAGAGCTTTGATTTGATGATGGACAGCATATTGCTTGGGCAAGAAGATGGCAGTTCTCAGGAAACTAAAGCTTGCTGAGGGCAGTTTCTGGTTAGTTTTTATCTCATTCAGGAGCTAGCTGGCATTTCAAGAGTAGGTTACAAAACCTGTTCAGAAGACCTCAATTATGCCTGCTCCTTCAACTTAGTGTTAAGTATGGCTGCACAGCCCAAAGACCAGAGCTAGCCCCAAGATAGCCCTGGGTTCAAACACTGAAGCAGAATTCAGGCTCTTTAGTAGGGGTTCTCACTCCCATTAGCATTTTCTGACAGTCACATCCCCAAGTCCTCACCTTTAATAAAATGGAGGATACTTCCAGGCATAGGGATGACAATGCAGGTCCCCAGTCTGAGACATTGCTTGCAAAACCAATCTAGATTAAAAGGGATCAGAGTTTTTCTGGTTGGCTGCCCACTCTGGTTTGCTGTGTGGATGTCGCACTGTGGCAGAGCAGGGCACCATCAAGATAGTCTTTCTCTTCCAGATTCACAAAGAGCCAAGCTCAAGTTTGCCATAAGGCTCTGCTGCTACTCCTGTGGCAAAAGCAGAGATGCTGAGGCTGGAGGTGTGGCTTTCACAGTTTTAACATAAGCCCAGCTAGGGCTTATGCTGAAGTCCTGACCCTGACATAGCAACCAACATGACAACACCTGCAACTGATACTTTTGAGGTCCTTGCACTACAAAGATGGCCTCAACTGCAGCCCTTCCAGCAGTCCTTCTCATTCACATGTGCTGCAAACTCTTCTCTAGTGATTAGATAAGAGGAATTGCCCATTTACTTTTGTTTCACTTGTGCGTGACTGGATCAAAGGATGTATACTCTCTTTGCTTCAATTATGTATTTTGGTCTAATGTAGTCCAGATGGCTATTCATCTCAGCCTTTATATTTATTCATGGCCTTTCTATTTAACTTTCTTAAAACAAATACTCACTCATAGGCATATATTAATTCAGGGACAAGAACTGCCTCAATCAGTATGTTGAGGTTAAGTTTCTGTATCACAACAAGCCCTATGTACATAATTTCTACTTTTATTACCCCACTGCTAGCCTCAAATACATGAGTGATTTCTTTAAAGAGTTTGCTTTAACTTTTTCCTAAATTTAAACAAATTACACCTTTCCCGATTATCAGCTCTACAATATGCAGATATTCTTTCATTGACCTTTTAGTTAAACCCTTCTGCAAACTTTGCCTGAGTATTAGTAAATCTGCAAAAATACCAGAGTCCAAATATTTGACAGCATGATATTGCGCTGCCTCTGACTTTTGCTTGGTTGGGCGTCCAGCAGAGGATAAAAATCGTTGCCAAATTTAAGTGCAACCCTGCAATGAATGTGTGAACACAAAGACTGGAAAAGCTCCAGAGACCAATGGGACAAGATACTGAAACTTTTCAGTTTACATCTATGTAGTCTTTCAAACTGGACCTGAAGGCTGGGTGCTGTGAATTGATTTAGACCCTGCTGGTAGAGAGCCAAAGGCAGCATCCGGCAGGAGGTGCCCAAGGAGGGGCAGGGCTCTGCTCTTGATTGAGCAGTGAGATGGGTATGTGTGGCAGACGGGTTGCAGGAAGTCATTGTTTAATCTGTCTGGTATTTAATTTGGGCTTTTGGTCCTTGTTTGGATAATGGGATTGCAATTCCTCTTGGTACACTTAGAACAAGAGCATCTCAAATGCAGCTGCAGCCAGGCAACAGACTTTCATTTTGGGTAATCTGATTTTAGCTGTGGTGATTAGCTGCTCCATTGTCAATGACCAAATCTAATTGTCATTGTAGTTTCTCTTCTGGAGTCAATATGTGCTAACGTCTTAGAAGGCAGGTTTTGCTTCACGCCTTCTCTTCTCGAGTAATGTCTCCCAAGGCATTTGCAAGCAGAGAGGAGATGATTTCAAACCTAAGCATGAGGAAACTGGTAGCAATCACTGGTCAGTTTCTCTGTTGCATGAAATGGAAACAGTGAGCCACCTTTTAGCATTCTGGGCATTAATAGTGGCCTGAAAATCTTATATATTCTGCATTCCTAATGCAAACATTCTTTTCATGACATACATTAGATGAAGTTTTCCAGAACCAGATTCTCTGCAGCATTTACAACTGTATTTTTAAGTATATGAATTACTGCTCCACAAACCAGTGTGAAACTGGGACTAGATGGATCTCCAGGTTTCACTGGAGATTATTTTTTCTGTGTAAAACAGTTTCCTCCAGAGTTTGACTGATTTAAATAAAAAAGGATGGGGAAACAATTTCTGACAGCTTTTCCCTCCCCTGCCATCCTTGTTAAATCAAGTCAGTTATAAATGTAAAGCTAACCTAAATGCAAATCCTTAGCCTGGGAGGAAAACGAGACATCAATGGTAGTTACAGGATGAGTTTCCTCTAGTGCCACTTTCCATTTGGTTTGACTTCTGCACTGAACGAAGCTTTAGGTTTAGATCTGTTGCCCATCTTCAATACCACCATCTGCTCCCAGGAGAAACTATTCCACACTTTTCCTTGGCTAAAAGCAAAACTGAAATACTGTGATGACTTGGAAAGGGCAGATGAAAGACAGCCTGCTCTGTTGCACATGGTAGGATAGCATTGCTAACACCACATGTGTATAAAGCAACATCTGTACAGCACCATTCAGCAGCCTTTGGACTCTCAGCCCATGGACCTCCCTTTGGGAAGCCCTTAAAAGACAGTTAAAAATTACCCTCACTCCGTGCTTCAAAGAAATCCCTCAAAAAAAAGTGAGAAAACAGGCACTTTCCAATGAAATCACCTCAGACTAACTGGAACAGTGTGAAAAATACACAATCATCCTTAATACAGCAACATAAGAGTTTGCCTACACAAATTAAAGTCTATCCATCTGTCAATATTTTTCTGATTTCTAGGCCACTGTCGTGCTTTCTTGTCCCCATCTCTGAGACGTGTCAGCCAACACAGGCAAGCACGTGCCGTCTGTGGCTGCCTGGTGCCATCCCCACCAGCCCCTTGGAGTTTCTATGTGACTAAACCACTTCTACTCCCACTGCTAACAAACCTGAATGAGGCATCTTGTTTGTTCATAACGGTGTGGGTAAGGCTGGGGCTGGCCTCAGCTGCTTGGACGTGGGCAGTATCTTCCCCATCAGTTGGAAACTGCTGAGCTTTTCCCTGCTGGTGCCCTGTCAGCACACTCTGCCATGAGCAAGGGACCAGTCCTGGTGGCAGCATGTGCAGAGACAGTGTGGGAACAAGCAGGGAGGATATGGGATTTTGAGGACTTATGAGATAACCTTTCCAAAAGAAGGATGGGGAGATAGTTTCACTCCAAACTCCACATTGGCAAAGGACTTGGTGAAGAGCTTTGGCCGGAAATGCACATTGTATATTGGTTTTGGAGTCATTGTGCATAACCTGAGCAGTACTTTCAGTCACTAGGGCTATAAGAAGAACAGCTAATCAGTCAATATTCTAGGGAAACAATAAATGCACATTACAATAAAATCTGACCACAGATTTGCCGGTTAGAATTTCTGTCCCTTAAATAACATCTTTGTGAACATGTTTTCCAGATCCCTTCCCAGACTTACCCATGCCAAACCACCCGGTACTTTGGAGGGCGTAGGCTCAAGCGGGCCTGGCAGCATGGGAAGACAGCACAGCATTTTGAGTTACTTTCACCAGCAGAAACCTTCTGCAAGAACTTGGATTACAACTGTTTCATGCATGCTGCACACACACCTGTAATGTTCACACAGAAAATTAGTAACAGTTGAAGGTGTTGAAAAGAGGAGACAGGTTTCTTGCTGTTTGCTGTGATGGATATTATCTTGGATTTATTTTCCTTTATTGCTGTGATTTTCTTTCCTCTGTTTTAACTTGGCCCCACAGGCCACCTTTCACTTGATTACTGACAACTGATTTAATTGTTGTTATAGGGATGAACTCTGAGAGGGTCCGATGGCATAGCACGAGCTGCCTGGAGCTGGCAACCAATCTTAATGTACCCCACTTAATTTTCATTTTCTATTTATTTTTGTAGTGCTGAGTGATGATGCTTTTCTTTGTAAGTGGATTGGTTTGGACAGCAACAGGATGCTACACAGTTCTTAAGAGTTTGTTATTGTTTTTAATAACTGTCACTATAGCGCCAGATGGGAAGAATTTAACTCATGGTTGGAAATCAAGAGACTATCAGTCCTACACCCAGCTTGGCTGGACAGGCTGAGTCAATTCTTCTTTTGGGTCTCTCTAGGTGGAATAAGACAGTCGAAGTGCAACACTACAGAGTTGAAGTCAGAGCAGGTAATTGGAAGCTAAGTGAAGGGTGCTGGGGAGTGGACTGTGTGCTGGGACAGTTTGCACCCAGGGGCAGGTTTGACTCCTTCTGGACAAGTGTTGACTGGGGAGAGTTATGTATGGGGGTGGCACAGAGTCAGTGGTGTTATGAGCTCTTCTGGTGTGATGCCAATATCTAGGAAGGGTTAATTTTAGCAACAGAAAGTGACTTTGTGTTAAGGGGAAGTACACAGGGAACTTTGAGTAAAAGGCACATGACTACAAAGGAGGGCGATTACTTCCGAATTGTGAAACAAATGAAAGTGGTTTGTATATTGTCTTTCTTTGGTGGTACTTAGAGACAGCAGTTGTACTACAGCACTTGAGTTTCCTCTCTGGAAACACACTATAGACCACAGGAAATTGCTAAGTCTAAATAAATGGGCTTATTAACTAAGTAGGAAAGCTACCAAGTCTGAACTTCTTGTGATCACATTTCCATTGCACCCTGCTAACTCTTTTTCAAGCAAAAATCCTGAAACTCCTAGTAGCTGGGGCCACATGGAATGAACCTGACTTCAGCACAGCTGCACAAGGAGAGGAAGAGAGACTGAAGCAGTGAGTCATGCAGCCTCACATGCAGATATCTCACCCAGTCTTCACAGCATGGGATCTCAGATTGCTCCGACTACCCAAAATTTTGGATTGCAGCTCTTGCAATTCCTTACCCTGTTATGGAGGCTAACTTCACACTGCAGAGCTAATTGCTGTTGGCAAGTCAGAATGTGGTATTTGTCATGTGCCAGAAATTGCTGCAGCCAAGCATGCCTGCTTCTGACATCCCACCAAAATGACTTGACTCACCTTGGAAACACCACAGGTAATGGCAAGATTGTATTAACTCAGTACTGCCATGAAGGGAAAATGAATCCCAGTGAGGCAGGCTCAAGAGGCTGCTAATAGCAACTGCTGCCCACAAGACATATTGGAAAACTATCATGCTGAAAAAGTGTCTTTAAAAAGCCATTTGATTAATTGGTTTCATCCTTGGAAATGTTAAAGAACTTGAGAACAATACCCTAGAAATAGAACAGAACTAGGCAGTACTCAGATTCAGGAATAAGAAGGCACATTTTGCTGTCATAGTGCAGGCAGTGACTGACTAAATGCCATCGACAAACATTACTATCTGAAAACACTACTGACCAGCATTTCTGTAGCGCTGCATAACACCTCTGGGAGCAGAGCTGGTACTGTACAGAAGGAAACACGCAAAGACTATAGCTACCTAGTAACTTGGGAGTCCCAGGTCACGAAGAATCAGAATCATAGAAGAGTTTGCCTTGGAAGGGACCTTAAAGATCATCTAGATCCAGCCCCCCTACCAGGAGCAAGGGACACCTTCCACTAGATCAGGTTGCTCCAAGTCCCATCCAATCTGGTCTTGAACACCTCCCAGGATGGGGCAGCCACAATTTCTCTGGGCAAATTGGTCCAGTGCCTTACCACTCTCATGGGTAAGAGGTTCCTCCTTATATCTAGTCTAAATCTACCCCTTTTCAGTTTATAGCCATTCCCCCTTGTCCTACCACTATAAGCCTTTGTCCCTCCTCAGCTTTCCTGTAGATCCTTTCAGGTACTGGAAGGTCACTATAAGATATCCTTGGAGCCTTATCCCAACTCTCTCAGCCTGTCCTCGTATGGGAGGTGCTCCAGCCCTCTGATAATCTTTGTAGCCCTACTCTGGACCTGTTCCACCAGCTCCATATCCTTCTTATATTGAGGATTCCAGAACTGGACACAATACTCCAGGTGAGGTCTCACAAGAGAGAGGAACAGAGGGGCAGAACCACCTCCCTCAACCTGCTGGTCACACTTCTTTTGATGCAGTATGTCAATAATATTGACAATTCCCATGTCTGTCTCTCTACTTCCTGCACTGTCTATCACATTCCACTGGTGAGTTAGAGCGTGACAATAACTGAGCATCTACATCTTTCCCTCCCTCTATTTTTTTTAAATTACTGGCTTATTGTAGGAATTCTCATTTGATATCTCTGAAGTCATGTATTCCCACTTTTCATGCCACTTCTTTGAGTCCTGTCTAGTACCTTCAGAAGAGTCACCTTGTTCTCCCCACTCCAACCTGGCAATGTTCTGCAGCTCTATGTAACAACGACAATTTTTTAAGCTACTTCTGTGTTTTGTTTTAGAACCATTTATGAAGATATTAAGAAAAAAGAAAGTTCTCAGTCTAATCTCTTAATTCACCATTCATACTTCTCCATTACCTATTTCTAGTTCTTTTCATTGAGATTTCTCATCGAGATTCACTCTTCCCATTTCAACAAATGATTCCCCTTGTGTCCTCCCATCAGTTGTTTTGCTGAGGCCCAGACAGATGAGATCTGTGATCCATAAAATTTCCATCATCCATACAAGCAGCTCTTTATTAAAGAAAAATCTCTACATCTAAAATTTTATCCCATTTTCCAGTTACGTTTCTCCACAAGAGGGAAGAATTGGACTTTATGGGGGTTAGGGAAATAGTCTGGGGATTACCTCAATTGTTTTCCTCTCTGCTTCCTTTTTAAATATAGGGCTTTGTTTTCTTAGTTCTCAAGCCATCCAGTGCTATTCCTGATGTGAAGGATTTGCTATAACTCAGCACTATCAAATCTTCATTTTTACAGGTCTTTGAGGGAAATTTGAGCAAACTGAGCTCTCAGAGTACTGCTTCTTCCCTGATAGGTCACAGTATTTGATGATGAAATGGGTGGCTAAATGATTCAAAAGGTGGATTGACTGAGCATCTTGGAGGGGATATCTTCACCCCACAGGGAAAAGACAAGGCACAGAGCAGGTGGAAAGGGCATAGATCTGTCAGGATGGTGAGGGTCAGCTGAGAGGCTGCCCAAGGACACTTTCAAGCATCCACCCTTTCAGCTTGTCATCTTGGGCTGTGCTGGAAACTGATGTGCACAGCTGTGCAGTGTCTCATGTGGTACGTGGCTGTGGAGGACAGAGCCAAGCTCTGTCTCTGGCTCTGCCAGGGAGGAAATAAGTTCAGGCCTTAAAGACAACAGTGGTAGGTCACTTATACTTCATGGAAAGGAGCTTTGATGTGCAGCTGTCTCTCTGTCCAATTAAGAAGCAAAGCTAATGGGGGCTGTCCCGCTGGAAGGCTACTGACCGTCATCTAAGCTTCTCCACAGCCCAGAAGCGCATCTCTGGGGATGAACCCAATGGGGTTTGGCTGACATTCACCTAAACATCCTGCAAACCCCTCTGGAGTCAGCTTCTCCAGCAACTTTTTAAGCAGCTGGACCTTGACATTGATTTCAAAGGGGGTTTGAATCACTTGCAATTTTATATTACAGCCACATTACACTTGAAGGCAGAAGTGTCTATGAGGGTCGGTCAAATGCTATTTTTGCTTCTGTGAACAAAGGATCCCTTGATACTAGATGAGTGACTATATCTCCCATGTACACTAGCCTGTCTAAATATGGAGATATTAGTAAGCATTTATTTTGATTGTCCAAAAAAGGAGGAATTACTGTTTCTATGTTTTTTTCTAAATTTTAAAGGGGATAGGAAAAACCACTTTTTGGACAAGGGAATTTTTTTATTTTCCCAAGAAAAATTTCTTCTCTGTGTGTAATATTGGCCTTGCTTCTGCAACAAAAATATTCTTTCAGGATATTTTGATTACGTCCCTTGGGGGGACATCATCATCAGCTGTCTTCCAGATGTTTTAGTCCTTCTTAATCATAGTTTCTCACTAGCTGTGAGATCTGATTCAAAGCTGAAGAACGTCATTCCATCCGGCACAGCTCTTCTGAGTTCCCAGGAAGCGTTTGCTTTTTGCAGCTTACAGACACAAATGTATGTAAAAGAGAAACTGAAATAAATCTGTTTACAGTGTATTCATATGTATGACATGCCACTGGCAGTCTAGATCTACCAGCGTTACCACTAGGAGATACATGTTGAGGAGTTTCCCTTGTGCTTTATGCATCAGGCTGAACTTCATAACTCTGGGGAATGCAGGGTACCTGCTATCCTGAATACCTGCTGTCATCAGAAAATATTCCTAATTTGCTGCCCACTCCCTTTCTGGATCATTTATGAGTCTATGGAACAGCAGGTCCCAACACAAATTGCAGAAATCTCTTGTTGACCTTCCTTCACTGGAAAATGTTATGTTTTGTTTCCTCTCTTGTAACCAAGCCTGCAGCTTCCCCAGGGCTCTGCTGAGGAGTTTTGTCAGAGGTCTTTGGTCAAGGAGCTCTTTCAAGGCAATCTGATTCTCTGTATCTGCCAAGAGTCAGTGCACAGTGATTCCTCCACCACCTCCAAGACACAGGGATTTGCCTTTAGCGCAAACATCAGGCTTTGGCTTTTATACTTAGGTTCTTCACCAAAGACCGATTTCCCCTTTGCTCTACTCTTAGAGTAGTCATTCATTCTTGCATATAATGGAGACAAATTGATCCTTAATCAAAACCATACCCTCTGGATCCATTTCCTATTGTATAATAATAATGACTTGTTGTATACTTTTGCTCTTTAAAGTAGACTAGATGTGCATGTCTCAGGGAGTTTACACAGGGTCTTGTTCAGTAGGGTCCAAGCAGTAAATGAAGCCTCTGGGATCAACCTGAAGGCTTAATGTGCAGATGACAGCCCTTCTGTATAACTCATATGGCACCTGATGCACACATTGCCAACCTGTCATTTTCCTTGCCTCATCGAGGGATGCAGTCACCAACTAGCAAAACAAAGTGAAGAAGAATTTTTGAAAAATTAAGCTCTGACTATTTCTAGAAAAGCAGGTTAGGGATTTTTTTTTTTTAAAAGTAGATTTTTTTCTGTTACTTTCCATAGAAATTTTCCATAGAAATATTTTCTTTTCATTGAAATATTTTAATTTTTAAATTAATTTCATACCTCCAGGAATCTTTGTTTTGAGGCATGTTGAGGTCAATGAATATGTCTTGTATTCATTCTTAAAGGCCCAAGTCCTACAAACACCTAAGCATGACAGAGCTTTATGTGGAGCCAACACATACACCTCTGTATGCATTCTCACTCTCTGTTGGTTTCCTAGAAACATCAGCCAATATTTTTCTTTCTTTCAGAAGGGAGAAAAAAGAAGATCCTGTTTATGTGAACACTGAAAATAAATATTTTCAAAATGGATGCCAAATGTTAGACTAACAACCTTGAGAGCTTCATCACCCCTCCAAAAAGTGCTGATGAAGAGGAAACTCCCTGAGAAGTTTCTCCATGTTTTGCTCTGGTTTTTCTCAGTTATCAGACTCTGGGGATTTGCAGTTTTGGGAAGAAGCCTCTTTGCTTCACAGACTCTGAGAGCACATGAGGTGCCCTTTTGCCAGACCAAAGATGAGACCTACCACCTCCTTCCCTCTCCCTCATGCCCTCCTCTGGGCAGAGCATTTAAGTGTTATCAGTCACAATGCCGCCAGAATCCCAGGATCAGATGGGGAACTCTGGCAATGACTATAGATGCTTATGTGCCTGGGCTATGGAACTGGCTGGGTAACATAGTCCTGTTGGGCTGATCTCAGCTGATGTGATTGCTCATGTTTCTCTTCTTTATCTCTGCCATAGGTAGACACATGTGAATACCTTCCCAAGTCTCATTACTAGCTTGTTCTGAGCACACACATTGTTAAGGTTTCATTCCCCCCAGCCATCTCATTGTTCCTTTCTCTTCAGATACGTGTCACCAGCCAGCTGGGACAGCAAGTCTTATTTGTGTGTCCATACAATAACATTTTACTACTGCTCTGAGGCTGTGAACTCATCCATTCTTGCCTTCCCTAGAATCAGAAAGGAGAAAAGAGCTCAAACATCAAAATTCTCAAAAATATATGGTAGAATCATTATTTTCCTGCAATTTATTTTTATCTCCACTCTACTACTGCCATAAGAGTGGATGCCTGTAGAAATAGATGGCAAAGTAGGTGGATTATATGAGCCTGCATGCAGTTCCCATTACCCGCAACCCACCTTCAGGGGCTGCAGATTCCTGCAGAGTCAGAAAAGAGACATTTTTGTGATGTTGGAATGCCTGAAATTGTTAGGACACCTGCTCATATACTTCCACAAGACTCAGGGGGAGAAAGAATCATAAACCACAGAAAGAAAATATATACATTGAAAAGTAAGAATTTCCTGGGGATTTTTATTTGTTTTTGCAATGGAAGTGGATGCAGGTAAACGGAAAAAAGGATACAGTTTCTAATTTCTTGTCGTTTGATCATTCAAGTGTCTAAGAGGTATAGCGAAAACTAACCTTCAGTTTAGCAGAGTAAAATACCATTATCACATAGGAAGTACAGAGAGCTTATTTTGGTGCACTCTCTGATTTATAAGTCCCATGTAAACTCTGTGCAGACTTCACAGAGCAGGACTGTGGCAGGTTCAAGGATTAAGTTCTTTACTGCACAGTTACATTAAAATAAACCTTATACTTGCCAGGGGCAGTCCCCAGTTTGTTTTCATGAAGAGGAAGTACAGTGAACTTCTTCATGGAGGCTTCACTTACGATCTTCCTCATTTTATTTCCCCTTCATCTTAAACCAGATCTTTTAGGCTGAAAGTTGATAGTTCCACTTTGTACATGGAAAGCATAATGGAACAGTGTGAGGTGGAATGTAGGAGCTAGTCCAGAATGATGCAAGGAAGAAAACAGCTTTAGCGGCAAGTGCTGAACTAGTCAGGATGTGAAAATAATTTCTCTCCTTCAAACTGAAACAAAAAAGTAACTGAAAATATCATTTTTGGGCAGCATGAGTAGTAGTCCCAGGATCAGTTGTAAAAAAGGAAATAGTCTAAATACATGAAGTTTGTGTTAGGAGATGTTGGAGGGTAGACAATGTTATTTGCTAGTCATGCCATACATTTGAGAGGTTTACCTCATTTATTCTAGCTAAATACACACACCCTGATTCTTGTACTATGAAGACCTTTTTATCCCACAGAGATCCACATTTCAATGTGCATGCATTGTAATACCACTATAGGAAGAGTGTTTAGAGAACAGTTAATGACTTCCTTAAAAGGACAACACTGTTAACAGTTGAGAGGATGTACAGCTAAATATGGCCTTATAAAACTTAGCAGATTCCATTAAAAAACAGACATGCAGGAAGTGTCTAGTTCCTATTAGAACTGATTGTACACAGTTGCATGGGAAGAAATAAATTTAGTATACAGAATTTTACATCACATCCTTTGAAGGCACTGAAATTCTCTGGGGTCCACAAATCTGTGCATCTGGTCCACATACACATATATACACACACAAACAATTATCTGGCATGCAATTACTTTAAAGGAAAATATGCATCCTTAAGTCAGAGACTACACATCCCAGAGCAAATGGCAATGTCCTGACTGCAGCAGTCTTGTGCTCGGTTGCACTTGAATCTCTAAGTTGGGCTCTTCTTTTATTCACATCACACTCACCCAGGGAGACTCCATGTATGTGGAAAGGGGGAAGAAATCCATTCCTGTAATTTCTGTGTCAGAAAAGTAATCCCATTCTCTGCTTCAATCTGTTTTTTTCTGTTTTGGAAATTGAAATAGAACTAAATCTAATGTTTCCATAATTAGATTGATCATTTATCATGAACAGCAACTGATTTCACTCTTAATCAAGCTCACCAGTTTTATGGGATTCTGAGTGCTTATTTTCAAGGTATTTTCTGGGAAAAGCTCTGGAGCCAGAATCACCTAGCATTGAAAGGTGGCTGTTCACAGAAGTCTGAAAAAAACCCTTTCTCAGTTGTATTTGAAATTATTTTTAAATTCATTTGCAAGGATATCAGAGAATCTGTTTCCCTCTAGACACAGTCCTGATGCCAGTGAGTCAAGCCAAGGAAATGACCCAGAGGGCATCAAGACAAATCCCTGATGAAATCCAAGGAAAAGTAGCCTACTCATAGCCTAGAGAACTGGACTCTGAGGATCTTCATGGACTCTTACTCAAGGCTCTTATTCCCCAAAGATGACTTAGTCATCATTGACACTCAGTGAAGCTTCTAGCCTACGCTGTGCGGATGCCCCAGCTGGGTTCAGGCTCTTAAGAGGAGGGAGCTTTCAGGCATTTGGACCACCAGTGGACAGTGTGGCCTCTTGCCTTTGAGTGGTTACTTGGTCGGCTCTGCAGTCTCCAGCAAGGAGAAGAGTGATGTGGGGCTTCCTCGCTTCATACGGTGCCCTGTGATCTGGGAGCTGAAGAGACATCAAGTAAAAAAAAATATATTAAACACAAATATCCTTGAAACATCTTACTCTGTGGCACCCCAAAATAATCCCTATCCTTTGGTGCCCAGTCCATTATAGGAAGAGCGATTAAAAACTTAAATTCACAGAAGAAAGCAGCAGCAATTGTACCATGGAATAATCCTTCTTTGGCAGGTTGATAACTATTTATCTTCTGTAGTTCCATTTTCCCATATTCTGTGCAGAAAACCAAACCAATATGGAAGACCCATCTGGCCTCACAGTACCAGTAAAGCAAGAGGGAGGTGAAGAGTATCACTATTGTGAAGAAGGAGGTTTAATAAATGGAAAGAAGACGACTTTTTTTCATTATGGGATCTGGATTTTATGTCGTGTTTTCATTACTACAGATGGTTTTGTGTGGAATATGGTAGCTATCCTGCTGTGCTGAAAGAGTTATGTTCAATTTAAAAGCCTGAATTTCCAGTCTACAGGTTTTGTAGGAAATAAATAAACAGTTTCTCACAGGAAATGAGGACAATTCTCTCTGTGGCACACAGCGTTTACAAATAATTGATTTGTCGTCTGGTATTTTATGGACTGCTTTGCATCGAAAATATGGAGGCAAAAGATGAGATTAAATGAATGACGCTGTCCAGGCTGTATTACCAGGGCAGAATTATTCTTTGTCTTGACCGAAGGTGCCCGTTCCAGCCATGCCTTGGCAGTTTCAAAGTCCATTAGGCAGCAGAGGGGGTTATTCCATTGGCATCTGCCAGCTTTGGTACAAAGCTGCACAGCAAAGCCTCCATCCACTGCAGAGCATTAGGAGACATTTCTTTAAAATGACATTACTTTAAAATTCTGGAAACACACTTTATTACAAGAGTTCAAAGCAGCAGCTGAACGTTATTGAACAGCACGCCTAACTTATTGCTATTATTTACCACGTGGTAAATGTTAAATATTATTAACAAATATTATTTACTGTGGATTTCAAGAGCCCCTGAAAGCCCCAGAAAAAGAGCTGCAGCAATTTTTCTAATATTCTTCGTTAATGTTTCCTTACAAAACCTAACCGAGTCTCATCTATAATAGTACCCAATATTCAGTAACAGGAGTATATATAAATTTGTACAGCATGGTTTAAAGTATTCTTCAGTTGAATTTAGCAAACAAGGACAGGATATTGCAATATTAAAAGTATCACTTCCCTACATCAGCTAACCTGTGTTGCTTCTTGGGACAATCACAGATTGAAAAGAAATTTTAATTTTAACCATTAACAGCAGCATCAGGCTTTTATTGGGCAACTTTGTCTTCACAAACAGCACTGACAGCTTGCTTCCTAAGAGCCTGTGCAAAGTGAGTGGAGTCTTCAGTGTTTCTTTTCCCATTCCCTTTTCCAGCTTCCTGATAAAGCTCTTGGGTTAACAGTTGCTCTGCTTGTGATTTTTGCATAGGTTGTCCTGAACTGGAGTGATACATTTATGTATTTCCGTATATAACAGTGTAGGTAGGTCATAGAGGTGTTGCTTAGAAACCCCTTTCAGCAACAAAATTGGCAGAGATTTGCTTCTGCTGAGGCTGAATCGCAGCTGCCTAACAAGGGCGAACACAAGCTGCTGCACAAGACAGCAACAAGTTCTGGCATGACTCTTGTAGGGCTGTCACCAACCTCTTTTTGCCCTTTGTAGCTTAGCAATAAGGCTTCTAACAGTGCTATGAGCACATTAAAAGTCCTACCACATATGAAAATCCTTGTATAATGATTTGCCATATTTGACTGAGATCTCACGAGTTTCTTGGCTCTTCTTCTACTCCATCTTCATTTCTGGTTGGACACAGACTCCTGGTCCAAGTGCAGGCAGCAGTGCTACTGCCACTCCCAGTCCTCTGTCACACCTTGGACCTGCAAGGCTTTCCCAGTATAATTTGGAGGGAATACACTGATTCAGCTCTGTAAATTCACATAGCATCCTTTCCCCAGGCATGAGGACATGAGTAGCCACAGTGTCTCTGAAGCCTCCTCAGGCAGAGCGGCTGTCCCAGCAGCATTTCCTCCCCTTCATGGGGTCTAAAGAAGAGGACACTTTGCCCTCACAAGGTGATATCCTCATGCAGTCTGAGCAAGGTCCTCCTAGCACTTTCCCCATTTTCAGTGCAGATGTCCATCTTTTTCCCAGCTGACAGTTTGTTCATCTTGTCTTGGATCATTTGGATATTCCCTTGGGATGTCTGCCTGAAAAACCTTTAGCCAATAGAATCATAGAATCACTA
>WAAB01006086.1:3783-48996 GCA_013389865.1 Piaya cayana
TCCTCATAAGGTCTGTTCTCCAGCCCCTTCACCAGCCAGCAATGTCTGCTGAGCACAAAGCAACAGGTACAGCCAGAGAAGGTCAAGGAAGGTTGGAGAAGGTCAAACAAGGTCATAGGGGGTCAAGAAACTTCAGAGAAGTTATAGAAGCCAAGCCAATAGCACAAAGATATTTTGGGAACAGAATTGACCACTACTGCCAAGAACTGCCATTTTACTGGTTTCTTGCAAACCAGAGAGTGTTTGTTGAGCAAATAGAGGCAGTAAAGCAGGTAAGAAAGGGTTTATTGTAAACTATGCATTGCTGCTAAGCTCCACATTGATTTTTAACAAGTCCATCTGCTTTAGACAAGCTTTTCTCTAAGGGCTCACCTGTTAAACCAAGACAATAAACTGTTCACTTCTCTGAGTGTTTCCATTCTTTAGAAAGCAGATGAGTATGATCTGCTGGAGAGAAATTACTGTCACGCAGCCCTTAAAGAAGAGTTGGAGAGGAGTTTATTAGGTAACTAATGCTAATGCTGCAGTGGGCAGAGCGATGCTGAGGCAAACAGGCACTGCATGGACCAAGACCTCTGAGCCCCTCTCTGCTTTGATGTTTGAGAGCGACTCTGTACTGAGAGCTGCAGATAGAATCTTGCCAACTATATAAAAAAACCTAAAATCATTTCTCAGCTGCTATCAGTTAAGTAACAAAAAGGGATCTTGTTATTCTGAAGAGAAACCAGAGGCATTTGATAGGGCTACGATATCACAGTTGCACAGGATGCAGTATCAGTTACCCTGTCATTTATAAGCACTCTTCCTATTCATTTTGTATTATGACGGCACTGATAGTAATACAATCTTTGCGTGGTAATTAGCAGCTATGTAACAGTTGTAATTAAAAAGATAATATGAATTTGTTCCATAGTTCTCATAAACATTAAGGATAAAACCAGCTAATCTTTTGAGTTTTTTTTTTTTTAGGCATAGCCAAGATATCAAAGCTTAAAGCTTCTTCCTAGGAGTATTTGCAGTGATAGAATTGAAGTATCAGGGATTCATTAAGCACGTGAACCATCAGGGGCAGCTGGATGAAGCTCTGCTAGAACTATCTACCTCCTTTCCACAGGCCTGTCCATGACCTTTGTGTCTGATCAGAAAGAATCCCAGGACCAACGCAATCCCCTGCAGCACTCTGCACAAGCCCAGGCACGGGTGGACATAAAGGGGGTGGCAACTCCACCAGGGCCATGGCCATGAACCACCAGCATGGCCCTACAATCCCTAGCTCAGCTGCCCCAGATGCTCACCCACTGCTGCTGAGTACTGGCTGCAAGCCATGAGTGTGGCAAAGTGGGTTTGGCTTGGTCTACCAAAGATGGGCTCTACCTACAGCCACCAAGATTCTGTTCCCAAGTCCTCCTGTCAAGCCCGGAGCATGATCCTTTCAGGGCCACCAGCAACTGCAAGTGGCCTGTGCCTAAACCACCTTCTGCCTTCCCGTGGGGACACCGCTTTGGTCAAAACCTTCTTCAATCCCCAAATCTACCATGCTGGCTCGCAGCTACTGTCTTGTGACAACTTATGGACAACAGCACCTCCTACAAATCCACAATAGCACGATTTATGGGTAATATCAGGTGTGAACTGCTGACAACTTCCACCAGAAATCACCTCAAATTGATCAAATCAGATTTAACTAATCAAATGAGTTCTCAAAAAGGCAATAGTCATGTTGATTCTGACAAAAGCAATGACCTGACAGCTGGATCCTGGGCATCTGACAATATTGCCAGGCTCTGTAGATATTCTCCTCTCCTAAGACCCAGAAATGAGCAAACAGGAAAGACAGACAGACAGACAGATGTGCTATCTCGAGCACAGCTGGAAGTGCAGCTATGGGCTGCACAAAGCTGCGTGCCTTGGGCAGGATGAATTATGAACAAAAAGTAAATTGATAATTACCTGATACACAGGACAGTAAAATCAGCTTATCTAAGAAGAAAGCGCAGGGGCTGCAGACCATAGGTGCCCCCAACCCGGCAGAAGCAGTCACCCTAAAAGAACAGGTGCAGAAGTGGCACCCAGCACCTTAAGGATGCTGGTCCCTTGAAGGTGTTCCTGCTCTGCAGCTGCTTGGCTCAATGAGCACACGAGGTTGGAAATGGTAAAGGCAGCCAGCACCACACAAGACTCTGTAGCCCCTCACCATCCCATCAGGGCTGGTCCTGCTGGATGGCATTCTGGGGAAGATGGAAAATTTCAGATCCATCCCTTAGAAGAGCTTCTCTGACGATGCTGGCGGCCCAGCAGACAATGGGTCTGGTGCTCTTCAGAGGGACCTGGAGGTGTTTAAAAGACGGTTGGATGCAGAGCTGAGAGGCATGGTTTAGTGATTGATGGGAATGGTTGGACTTGATGATCCTGTGGGTCTTTTCCAACCTAGTGATTCTGTGACCTCATGGCACCCTGCTGCAAGCCCACGGCTTCTGTGACAGCCCCAGCAGCCAAGACTGGGAAGGCTGAGCCACCGCAGACAGAGGCAAAGTCTCAGGAGCAGGACCGCAGTTATAAGCAACTTACCCATGATGCTTACCCCATGCTCAGTGGGGACACATTACTATAATACTGTCTGATCCTGAATAAAAACACACTTTGAAACAATCAGAAACCTTCATTGCTTGATTACGCAGCTTATTTAACCAGAACTTTGTTCTGGGAACAGTTTTGACAGCAGTGTCTCTGGCAATGTTTTTCCCAACTATTATCTCCAGCACACAAAGACCCGTTTAAAAGAATGGGACATCTGCAGCTCTGGTCCCAGCGCCAATCTGCACAACAATCTTCAGTATTATGCCATGCTGATGAACCAGGCTTGGTGACACAAACACGCAGGCGGCTGCTGGCTGTGACAACAGCACTCCTCTGCCTTTCCACATCTCTCCAGCTTTTGGCCACGCCTCTGGACTGGGTCTGGCCAAAGGTGCTGCTCAGGACCAAGGCCTTCACACCAGCCTCCCCATGTCTGGATGCTCACCCATGCGGTTGTGGTCCTCAGAACAACAGACACTGCCGGGTGTAACCATAGAATCATAGAATAGAATAACTAGGTTGGAAAAGATCCACTGGATCATCGAGTCCAACATTCCCATCAATTACTAAACCATGCCTCTCAGCACCTCATCCACCCGTCCCTTAAACACCTCCAGGGAAGGTGAATCAACCACCTCCCTGCGCAGTCTCTTCCAGTGCCCAATGACCCTTTCCATGAAACATTTTTTCCTAATTTTCAGCCTAAACTTCCCCTGGCAGAGTTTAAGGCCATTCCCTCTCATCCTGTCCCCTGTCACTTGGGAGAAGAGGCCAGCTCCCTCCTCTCTATAATCTCCTTTCAGGTAGTTGTAGAGAGTAATTAGGTCTCCCCTCAGCCTCCTCTTCTCCAGGCTAAACAACCTCAGCTCTCTCAGCCGCTCCTCCTAAGACTTGTTCTCCAGCCCCTTCACCAGCTTCGTTGCTCTTCTCTGGACTTGCTCCAGAGCCTCACACACCACTGCTCCAACTTCTTTCCACAACCAGTCCAGGTGAGATGCAGATGCTCACAGACTGGGGACACATGGCACGAACAGATGCCTATTGCTGCTGTTCTGCTGTTCTCTGCAAATGCCTCCAGACAGAAATGGCAGCAGGCACACCAACTCTGTATGACTGATCTCCATCCTACACAGAGGGTCTGTGCTGTGCACATCAGCAGGGCTGCACCCAGGCTTGGGCACCTGGTATCCAGAGGCACCTGCAGCTTTTCTGCAGTTAACGGTTTTGGCCGGCTGGGACCATTTTATAGCCACATCTCTAAGAGTAACAACAGCTGCTGTAATAGTACAGTCTCCCTTTTCCATGCAAAGGTCAAAACCAGAACCTAGCTATTCAGGCATAAAACAAATCAAAAGGTGTAAAGTTGCAGTGAATGGAAAATAACTGCAGTCCTCAGGAGCCATGCTCCAAGTACAAGGTTAGCAACTCAACAAATCTTCCTTCGCATCTTCTAGAGCTAATTTTGTTTTCTATTCCAAACACAATTTACTCTTTAAGGTATTGTTCATGGAGTCTTAGGACTACTTTTTCCCTGTTGATAAGTTATGCTTTATCACAAGATTGATGAAGGACTGGTTTGTCAGAACACCCATAAATGATTAAAATCTCTTTAATTCAGTGCTGCTGTTTGCTGCAGCCAAGTTGTAACAGAAGCTGATAAAACTTTTATTCACAGCAAGCCTGTTAGTGTTTTCAGGTCATGTCAACACTTCCATTAAATATCCCTTTCTCAGTTGCTTGAACTAGAGATGAAAACTTCTTCTGACCTAGAATAAAACCTGCTGTTCGAGATCGCACCTCAGTACACCATACATCGTTAACTTCCCCTCCCTAGTCTTAAGACTGCATTCATGTTCTCAACTGCAAATCTGCAGACCTCCTTCAAGTTCAACAGACCTGTACAGATTCTATGAGCATGGTCAGCTCTCTTTGTACCAGGAAAGTGAAACACAACTCACAGGTATTGCTGGGAACATGCTCAAAATACATCCAAAACTAGGCTTGCACATATTTTTTGGTTTGGTTTTTTTTTTTTTGAATGAAACTTATTTCTGTCTTGCTGTTGACACATATGGCACACAACCAGCACACTGAAACTATGTCAGGAAAAGCTCTCCTCATTGGCACCTGCACACAGCAAGCATGGAGCCGAGTTCCTCTAGCTGGTGTCTATCATGGAATATTTGCCAATATTCCTGAAAGAATTCGGGGGGGGGGGGGGGGGTGCTGGGGGGTGGAATCCAAAACGTTATCTACATGCTCTGAATCCTCTAATTTAAAGCAATTTTAGATGCACTTCCTTTTAACACCATGCTGATAAAATAATGTTTCAACAGACATTAAACAGATGTTTCTATAATCAAATTTTGCATAGGGGTGATTATTTGACTTGCAACTCAAAAAAAATGTAGACTTCTTTACCTCATGAGAGAGATTAATCCAAATAAACAAAGAAAAGCTAGAGAAGTGACAGTATATAAACCTAAGAAGCAAAAAGGGAGACGTCACTTTTGTTTGTCCCCATTCTCTACCCTGTCCCCTCTTGTATGCCACCTGTATAGATTCATTGTTTAACAGAAATTATAGTCAGTCAGATATCTCAAAACCTGATGTTTTTACTAACTTTTAAAACAATAACAACAACAATAGTGGTTATTTTGGATCATGCTTTGGGCACCGCTTTGAGCACGTGTCTTCGATGTGGCATGGCCGGGATCCGCTGACCTTGAGGACACAGAGTAGCAGATTGTCACTTGGGAGGTTTCAAAGTGGACGCGAACTGTGTTCCCACTGTACCGACAGCCCTGCTGAGAGCAAGGAGGAAAACAAACAGGGAGATGTGTTCTGGAGCTGTCATGCTTCCTACGGAAAGGCTGTTAGGCATCTAAATTTTTGTGTAGCTTTAATCACATGCTCCTATCTCTGCTGGGCTTTTCTGGCTTTAATATTATTTAAAGAAGAATGATGAAAAATCAGATTAACCTGCAGAAATCCCTGAAGACTGTGACTCCTTTCTGCCTCTGGATCTAAACCTAGATGCACCATTTACTCCAGCTCAGCAGTATGGATTTACATGAGGATCTGGACCCCTTTATATGACTACAGTTAGCAAGTCTTTTCCGAATAAAATGTGGAAAGCATGTCTCCCTCTGGTTGACAAACATTATAAATCTTGCATTTGGAGCCATCTTTCATTACATTTTCACAATTAAATTCTGTGATGTTTTATATGCTGGTCGAAGAGGCAGACAAAATGATTTTCTTAGTTATATATTTGATAAAACTTGGGAACAGAGAGAAATCTAATTATTTCCAAAGAAGAATGGAGGGCTTTATTTAATCTCTGAACGTAAATTAATGTTGAAGCTTTTCCTGATCCCAAGGCAAGAACACTCACTGTGCTATTTCAAAAAACCTCATCACTCATCTTGAAATGGCACTGCCGGGCAATGGCATTGAGAGCGATGTGGCCCAATGTCTTTCTTTGTGTTGCTGCCACAACATGCCTCCCAGGCACCAAAATTTCCATTCTGTGCTGAAGTAAATAATCATAGGTATAGCTTCTCAACGAAGAAAAAAGAGGATACTTGTGTTTCACAGTGCAGGACCTTCAGAAGGAATTAATGCCACTTATGCTTAGTTTTTTAGCATTACCAAATGCTTAGTTTTTCATTTGTAGAAGCTCGCTTCATTGTGCTGATGTGTTTACTACCAAAGGGACCTGCCCTGGTAGGCATCTCCTCTAGGGAAGGTCTTCTGTACTGGGAGACCTTGTTTTCCAGCACCAGGCCCAAGGAACTGCAATGAAACTGTGCCTAAAATGCCAGCAAACTGTGAGGTGACTCCCAGCAAAGCTCACTTCAGTTCTCACAAATCTGCTAATATGCTAGAGCTATGAAAACCTCCCAGATTTTAATATCGGCTCTTGGGTCTGCCAGCTGGCTGTCAGAAACCAGGATCCCTATAAACAACTGTTACTTGACAGCAAATACCTCTGTGGACATACTGTGCTTGTTGTACACAGCATTAATTTCCCCATCAACCACAGCACCACCCTCCAGGCTTAAAGGCAGTAACTCTGCTGGAGAGAAGTTTGGCCAGATTATAGACCCACCTGTTCGCATTTTCTTTTCAATATTGCTATAAAATCCCTACTATATTTCCCTTGAGAAAAAGGGGAGTTCAAATCTAGACCTCTGTAGGACCTGACCAAACTTATAATAGCTTGTTTTCCCTTTGTCCTACACATCCAACACTCAACAGAACACAACACATTTGGAGGGCCACTAACAGAATCCATACTAAGGAACTAACAGAGTACACAAGTAGCATCGTCAGTGAGAAAATTCCACCTTGGAAGGGAGAGGATTAATGATAATTTGTGGTTAAGAACAACTTAGCATGCCTAACACAACTCTGTTAATGACTGGTGAATTTCATTATGACCATTGATGATGATTCCTTTAGAAAAAGCAAGAAAGTGAATGTTACAGCAGCTCCTTAAGGAGGTGTCTCCTCTAACTCCAATATCAACCTCCACGTACGCAGGAACTTAATATATAAAATACACTGAGTTTCTTCTTCTGAAGGAATCTTTTGCAGTTCTTCTAATGATTGATTTCTGTCCTGGCTGGCTGGCGAGAGCCATGTCTCAAGGAAGAGACAGCTGTAAGAGGCTGGGGAGATGAAGGTCCCTTCCAGATGGGAAGCACAGGGACTCCGCACAAGCCTGGTCATGGACAGCCCCTCTCCCTCTCCTCCGGCTGGTCTCCTTACTCTGTCACTGCAGCCAACCCACTAGCTGAGCCTGAGCAGATGGGTCACCAGCAGTCAAGAGGCTGCCTCCACCCTGTTCCCAAGGAGCCACAGATTGCTTCACAAGTCTTTCTATCAAATCTTCCAAAAAGTACTAAATTATATCTTATTGCCAGAATGAAGAAATATGAGTCAAGCATTCAACAGCAGAGAAGAGGACCTTCCTACTGCAGCTCTCCTATTTAGGCATCCACAGAGCATTCATGCCTCCACTCATTAATGTTCCTGAGTTATTCACCGTATCTCAAGTAACCTATCATCATGCACATCTCCATGAACAGCAGACAGCACTTACTGAGCTGAGTCACTGCTGTGACTTCAGCCTGGCCACCCAGAGGAGCCAGTACCTACTCAATCCATCCCTGCGTGACCGATGGCAAGCAGATTGATTTTATAGCAAACTGTGCTCACTGAATTAATGGCAGGGGGCATCGGGAAGGGGCAGATCAATACCTGAGCTCATCGCTGCCACCAAGCAGCAGTGCTTGGCCACAGCTTAAATTCTATCTCAGTCCTGGAGGCATCGCTCAGAAGAGGATCTGCTGTTGCAAAAGGTCTCCAATTGGATTACTCTCCCCAGGAACAGCCCTGTCTATCTTATTCTCTCTGATAAGCTAAAACATAACAGCAAGGGGCTGAAATCTATTTTTCTCATCTTATGCAAGTGTCCTCCTTGAAGTTTGCACTCAAATATATTTCCCTACCGAGGAAATAAGGTACAGCAGAGCTGAGCTGAGAGCCTCGGAATGAGGCACGACGCATGGACCTGTGCAACAAGCACACGCTGGGCACTATTTCATAACAAGATGAGTGGCGGCCAAACAAAGCTCCTACATCCTTGCTAAATGGCACTTGTCAAAACGGCAGCTGTGAAGAATGGTTTGGTTGTTATTTAATCTTCAGTATGGTTTGGTTTAACTGCACCATTTGCTGAATATGAACAGATATGTACTTTACACTGCATTGCCCTTTACTTAGAGGATTATTTTAGCCCTTACTTTTAGAAAGAATTTCTAGATCAAAAGTAATAATATAGCACAACAATCACTGCAATTCTGTGAGGGAACAACACTAACAGAAGGCTTCTTGATGGAATTTGTACATAAATAGTAACTAAACGGGAGGTGAGAGCGAAATGCAAAGACAAAAAAACTTCTGTTTAATAAATACTGTTACTTCCCTTTCTTTTCTTTCTTTAAAAGCATCTCACATGTTTACTGTCCAAACTGTTTTCCCAAGGGAGTTAAAATTACTGGTCATACAGAAAAAAAAACAGTTTATGGCCAACTGTGACAATCAACAAGAATAAAAAAGTATGAAACATCAGAAAAGTCTATTTGCAATTGTCAAAGTGATACTATAGCTAAATTTTTATTTCAGATAAATGTTCAACTGGTATGAAAATGGAACACATTAAATTCAGAATTCATCAATGTTTTCACTCCTTGATCTTTAATTTTATGAGACTATTGAAACAGTTATTCTTTTTGCTATCCACATTACATGAACAAACATGTCTAGAACTCTTCAGCAGGTGACCCTTGCTCGGTTGCATCTGACAACCCCTCCCTGCCCCAACAGGACCAACACCACTGCAGAGTGTTTGTATTCTGCCCTGGGGATGGACAGCAGTGTTGTTAACAGAAAGACAGAGAGGAAACCACCCTTCAGGGACTCAAATCCACTGAAAACCACATTTGCTTACTTATGCTGGTCACAAAATTTGTTCTTTATTTCATCACCATCTTCTTAGAAGCATTTTGCTCACGACGGGCTAAGCAGCTTGACCTTTCCCACTGCCTGTTCTTTGCTTCCCTATTTCATAGAATCATAGGATCCCTAGGTGGGAAAAGACCTTTGAGATCTAGTCCAGCCACACCTGGCCACTATTAAATCATCCCTAAGCAGCTTCCTCAGTGCCAAAAGCACTGTTTAGCAGAGAGATATAGCAACTGAGACCAAAAAAAGTGCAGGTACCTAAATGACAGAGGCGTAATGCAGCAGAGGCATGAGAACTAGTAATTTCTCTCTCTTTCCCCCCAAATCCATCGATATTGGGCAGAGAATGAAATGAGAAGCAGAGAAATCCCAGCACATAACTTCTGCTGATAGCGTGCTTGGACACATCAGGAAGGTTTTCTGTTTCTGAACAGCAGTGGGATCTCTAGGATGCTGGGCAGGACATGCCCTGCTCTACTCCAAAACAAGGGATTTACACACATGGCTAAGCCCTGCATTCAAGGGAGTCAGCCAGTTCATCCACTGTGGCAGAGCGAGGTTTTCTGTGTCTGTGCAAACATTTGTACTGCACTTGGCTGAATTAATTAATCGTCAGAGAGAAGCCAGACAAATGTCAAGCTTCTGAGAAACTGGAGAAAGCAGGACCCTTTGAGCAAGAAATACACACTGCTGGTTTCCATAAATGTTTCCTAATGGAGTAAGTGCTCTGTATAACACAGGTCATGTTTTCAGAAAGCTTTTTCCAGCCAGTCACAGAATGAAAATTCTGATGAAATATCCAATATGTTGCACTTAGACATTTCTGGCTATTTTCTATACCACGGATGTCACAGTGTTCACAGACCATCCAGATGAACAAACAGCAGCACCAGGCTGAGTAAAGGACTCAATAGCACTTACGGACATGAACCACTGCATAAAAAGAAATAGCGTATCTGAAACACTTAGCTGTATTTACAGCAAACAACTCCAGGATCTTCAGATTTTGTGAGGAACATTGTTAGACATAATGATTTTGAGCAGCACTATAAAGAACCAGGAATGAAGCCAACCTGGCTAGATTAATTCAACAAATTGCATAGCTTTTACAACACAATTAGGTATTGAGACTGAAAGGCTAATTTGCTTAACAGGTCGTAAGAGTTTATAAATTAAGGCTGCCTAGAAAACCACTGCCCTACTGCAAAATGCCATCTTACATCAGCAATGTGACCTGCCACTTCTGAAGGATAAACAGGCACTCAGGGGCACCTGGCTCTTTCCACGGTTTAAGAAATAGCATGCAGTTCAAGCCCATAATGTTGGTGCTTCTTCCCTTGGGTGCTAATGACCCACAAAAGGAAGGCAGCACCTAATAACCATCATAAGCTCTGTTTAATACGTATGCATACTCACGTGCACCTATATCTCTACCTATCGCTGGTCTCTGAGTAGAACCCAGCTCCACAGATCTGGGTGACACAAATAAAAATCCTGTTTTACTTTACAGATTCAGTTCCGCAACAGTAAAGCAGCATCTCTGGACCGCATCACTACTGAGTTACCACTTAGGACGTGCTCACCAGCCTGGGGACAGGGATCAAAGGCCAGGATCCACAGCAGCATGGGAAAAGGAGCTCAGAGGCTGATGAAGAGGTTGACCAAACTCTGAAGCCATGCAAAATAGAAACTGGACAGAAATAGCAATTAAATAGAAATAGAAATAAACCCAACAGAGGTGTCAGGGCAGCCAGAAGATGGACTGTACAGTGATCATAGAATCATAGAATCACCAGGTTGGAAGAGACCCATCAGATCATTGAGTCCAACCATTCCTATCAAACACTAAACCATGCCCCTCAGGACCTCCCTCCCTCATGGGACTCCATCCCAAGCATAAGTACCAAGGAATGCTCTCTCATGGTCTCCCTGATCATGTCACACGAAATACCCAACCATCCACACGATCTGTCAGATCCACCTCTAAAGGTCTATTCCACAACAACAACTTCTTCCACATCCTCTTTTTGCCCATCTCCAGAATCCATAAAGGTGGTTCATCTGGGGAACAAGGTAAACATCCACACAATTCGTAGAGTTGAAAATGGGAAATCTGAAAGTGGGGCAATCTCAAAAGAGAAAGGCAGACAGAAGAATTGGGAGGAATAAAATCATATCACGTGTTCATCAATGAGAAAGACACCTACTAGTAAATCTGGCTTGTGAGAAGTTTCTGTCCCTTGGCTGGTGTCCAGCTGCTGCCACTGACTTCATGTGCACAACACGGGCAGTAACTCTCTCTGACTGTGGCAGAATTATAAATCTAACATTACCACAACAGTTTCTATTATTTAATTGCATACTGGCTGCATCACTCTCTGTTTATATATTATGTTCCATTTTTAATTCATTGCTGAAACACAGAAAATCTTCATTGCCTGCTCCTGTATTCACCACGGAAAAATCTAAATACAACCGTACCCAGTACAGCTTCTCTGGATTTGTGTCTGTATAATTCCTACGAGACACAGATTTGTTTTAAGCAGTGCACAGACACTTAAATAGGAAGTCACGAACTTCAGACTTCTTTGAATGCTGATCAAGCCCACAAGAAGAAATCCATTGTATGAAGAAAAGGAGAAAAATCTCCTTTTGCTAACATCACTGAATTATGGTGCTGCCTGGAGTAACAAAAGGGATACACCCCATAATGCTCTGGGTAAGCCCAGACAATATTTACTTTAATAAACTATTATAAAAGAGCTTAGGGAATATTTGCTGTATCATGCTGATACATTCATAATTTCATAAGAACAGAGAACATTGTTCCTTATCGTTTATGACATTAAGTGGTTTCTAACTGGATTGTCCAACCATGAGCATTAACAGAATATCCCGAACTCATAAACTTCAGCTTCTAAGGACCCGTAGATGACTCTGATGTCCAATGTAGCTTCAATTTTATTGTTACCAAATCCTGCATCTGATGCTGAAACATCCTATGCTCCTGGTTCAATTAACCAGCTTGTGGGCATGTGTTGTATGACAGCCTGTCAGAACAAAAAAAGATCCAAATGCTGGACATATTTAAGCCACTGAGAAATTTATATTTAACATTAGCAGAGCAGGGCATAGCTTTTTTCCTTTAAAAAATAAGACTTTTTTAACATCAGCCACGTTAGACTGGGGTTTCTCTTAAGGGTAATGCTAGAAAAACAATAACCAGATTTCCAATTATTAATCTGATCAAGCGCTAAAATATTCTGCTCTTTGTCTTCACAGATGGATGATATTTTAAGAAATTCAATAATGCATGTAGGTCACGTTTCTCTGTAGCCACACCACTTAACCCAGCTCTGCCCTCTCCTACTCCCACTGTTTTCCTTGTGAAGAGTCCATGAGACTCCTGCAGAACGTGGGCACCTTCCATGCCGCAATATCTCCTCCTCAGAGATAAAATCTTTATCTTTCTGTCTCCTTACACCATAATTAGGTTGGCCATTCTGAATGCAAGTGTCAGTGTTTGATTCGGAGACATCTGCCACTCAACAGACAGCATATGTTAGTCCATGAAAAGGTCTCCTTAATCAAAGACCTAGAAACAAGTTTGCATTTGAGGCTTAGGCAGGGGGGTGGTTGGTGGCGCGTGCAGATTTTGTTGTTAGAACTGAACATTGAAAAAACTCACAGGTAAGAGCTAGGAAGGATTTGAGCAGGAAACAGCTATTTAGCCCTGATGGCAATATATGTGAGAATAAACTTCTGCTGGCACAAGCCACAGCAAGCTTTCGTTGCATCGATGGGCAGGAGCAGTCTTGCGGTTCACCTCGGGACGTTGCTCCTGCTTCCAGACGAAGAGGAACCCCTGCAGCGATGCCGAGAACGCACTCCCTGCAAGGCCAGCCATCCTGTGTCTATCGATCGCGTCTGCCACAAGCACCACCTGCTTCTCCATCCGAGAGTTCCGAGCACTAACAGAGGGTTTGTCAGCCTCCAAGGAGCACCCCTTGCAAAGCCACCCCTGGTATTTACAAACAGTGAAATGGCAGCGACAGCAGGGAATCAAAAATGAAAGCAGCGCTACCTTCAGATGCAGGACACACAACATGGATTTTGTCTGGCAGAAGACCACAAACGAGTTAAATATCCAGCACAGTCCAGGCAGAGATAAGGTGGTAGAGGAAAACAGACTCACTAATACAGCAGTGAGATGTTCTAGAGGGTCCAGCCCGCAGTCCTAATTTGTCAGAGAGCCAGCTTGGGTTAATAACGACAATGAGTAAAGATACATCTGCAGTAGTCACAAGTAATTGGTAAAATACTTCTTCCTAAAAGGGCACATAAGACTATAATGGACATCTCTATCCACAGGGACTTCACTGCCACTCTCATTTTGGGCAGCTGGAGACAACTGCAGGACACTGATAGGAGATTTCATAAAGGAAAGAGAAAGCTTGGCTTTATGCCTCTAGCTTACAGGACTGAGCTGTAGCCTCTCGGGAGTTGTTTCTTTTGCCTATGCTGTAATGGCACTGCATCATTTTACTCTTTATAGCAAACAAGAACTTCATAGTCTTTACACAAACATGTCATGTGGAAGATGTATTATGGATTTGCTGTCTAGGCTTCCTCCCACTAACGACCTTTTTGCAAACTGCAGTAGGAAAGCAATATATATGCCTACTGCTGGGTGACTTCAGGGCTGAGAAAGGATACAGGGCCTGAAGAAGACTGGGCTGTCTTGGTAGCAGCAAGATCTTTTTCTCCTTGATTATTTTTAGGAATTACTTGATCCACATATTCTTGCTTTGCAGAACAGAGCAAGCGAAAAGTGGATTCTTCAAATGGCAATGTGACTACAAGACACCCTCTGGGACAAGGTAACGCTAAGTCTACCAAGATGTTGGTCACAAGTGCCAGTGGGCACTGTCCCAGACGTGCGGTGGCACAGCCACAAAGCCAGGAAAAGCCTGTGGTGGCTGCAGCCTCCTCTCACTAGTTGTGCCTGTTTGCACCTCTGTTGCCTCAGCCAGAGCAGCACAGGGAGCTGGAACGTCACCTCAGGACTCTCCAGCTATCTCTGGCATCTGATATTGTATAACCCTGCTGCCGTGGAAACGAGGGTGTTTTACCTCACTCTGCTCAGGCAGGCGTGCAAGCTGCGGGCATCACATCGCAGGGCTGCGCTGGACACAGCCGTGTCACCTCCCTGTCCCCTGTACCTCACAGATTCCATCAACAAATAGGCTGCTTAGTGCTAGCGAACAGTGTTTGTTGCTGTGGGGAGGCTCTCACCATATGGATGCATCGTCTGGGGTTACACACTTTTGGAGAGGGATGACACGGTCTGGGAGCAGGCGTCAGTGGGAAGATGGCTGCAGGTGGCCAGTGGTGTCAGGCCGTGTCCACTGGGCTCATGAAACCCAGCTGGCCATCGCCGTGCTGCACCTCACCAGCTCTGCCTGGCTGTCAGCTTTGAGTCTACAGAGACTGGGTTTAACCTTGCACTTAGAAATGCAGATATCCTTTTCCTTTTCACCTCATGCTGGCTGTTTTCAAAATAAAATAACAACATAACACTTAAAAATAGTTTATATTTCAGGCCTTTTTGGTTTCTTGCACAGTTCAGAGGTTGTCAGGGAAGGACAAAGCACAGGGGGAAAAGAAACCCAAACAGCTTGGATGTGCATACCAGAGATAGCGCTAGTGACATCCCTGCAGCCAACAACATTAAAGAACAAGAGTGGGGCGAGAATGAGAAGACAGTTAGCAGGACCATTCAGCACCCTTTGTACTTCCCATCATTTACCACCATGACAACTGCTAGTGACAATTTATCACACCACCAACATAGAATCATAGAATCACCAGGTTGGAAGAGACCCATCGGATCATGGAGTCCAACCATTCCCACCAATCTCTAAACCATGCCCCTCAGAACCTCATCCACACGTGCCTTAAAAACCTCCAGGGAAGGTGAGTCAACCACCTCCCCAGGCAGACCGTTCCAGTGCCTAATGACCCTTCCAGTGAAGAATTTTTTCCTCATTTCAAGCCTGAACCTCCCCTGGTGGAGTTTAAGGCCATTCCCCTTGTCCTCTCCTCTGTCACTTGGGAGAAGAGGCCAGCTCCCTCCTCTCCACAACCTCCCTTCAGGTAGTTGTAGAAAGCAATAAGATCTCCCCTCAGCCTCCTCTAACATGACCAATATGACACTCAAATAGAGCTGGCATGCCACAGCCAGCACCTCCTGAGGCGTCACCACTAGCGCTGTGACATTTTCATAGAATCATAGACTCACTAGGTTGGAAAGGACCCACTGGATCATTGAGTCCAACCATTCCCATTTTGATTTGGTGCATCCTACAGGGACATCAGGACCAGCACTCCCCATGCTGGCAGCAAGCCCCAAGCACCATGACCACACGCCGCCTGCCCCGCTGCCAGCAGCACCAGCCCCAGCGGTGCTGGAAGGGGAACGATGCTGCAGCATCACACCCGGATCACCCCACCTACCAGCCCAGGGCTCCGTTTTGCCCAAGAAGGAGCCCTGCTGCATTATAATGCAGGCTCACACAAGGAGGGATCCAGTCTGCTGGACTTGCTTATGGCTTCATGAATTAAACATCTGTGAATACTTTCCTAAGAAAATGATGTTATGGGATTATTTTTTTCACACTCACCCCTACCGACTTTTAGGACTGCTGGCCAGTTTCAGACAGATTTTACAGATGAATGGACAACTGTCAAAGTCGTAAACACATAAAAGTTCCTTTCAGCTTTTTGAAAACCAGACAACAAAAAAGACAGAGATCCAGAAGGATGGAAAGGCTCCGTCGTTAATTAAACCATATTATTAGACACCAGGGAGTCCCCATGAATTCATCACATCAAATCAGGCTTCGCTGTCATGCATGAGTTAGTAGAGACAAGCTTTGTTCTGGCAACAAGGCACTAGATCCTCTGTGTTGATGCACTTTGATGGCAAAAGATGACTAGACATGAGAAAAAGACAAAACTTCAGGCGAAGAGTAAAGAGGCTTTACAAGCACGAGCTGAGCATGCCTACAAAGCGTGGAGGAGCAAACCAAATGAAAACATCTCATGGGTTGTTTTGTAGCAGATAAAGAGAGAGAGGCTGCCTCACACACAAATTTAATATTGGTCACGCATAAGACCTGCAGTGCATTTCTCAACTCCCAACACACAGCGAGTACAACCAGCATGCTCTGCCTGTCCTCCCTGATCCAGGAAGAGAGGCACAAGAGGATGGAGCTGTATGAGCAGTGACACCTATTTGTGACTAAAGAGAGGGTGTTACATGGTGAACCAGAAAAAACATTCTTGCCTCATGAAGGGGCTTCAGCAAAATTCACGAGAGATGCAATGAAAGAGCAGATAGCCTACAGTGAGTTCAGGGCTAAAGCCTGTTTGAGAATAAGCATCACATTCAAATGCCATGACTTGCTACCAGCATCCGTGTTCCTCCAAGTCTCCCGATGACTAGGAACCAGCAGGTTTCAGGACTTGGGAGGAACAGAGTGACAATATGAGAAACTGTACAAGTGACAGGTGAGCCTGGCACACAAAGCAGAGCCATCCCACTCAATGGCCAGCTCCCGGGAGATGTGGCTCCTGCACACTCCTCTGCCAGGGACCATACCCATTCCTGTGTGCTCACACAAGGGGATTGCTAGAGATGGGGGATGCAGCAGCTGTGCAGCTCCAGGGGAAGTGATGCCACCCACCCCACCACAGCGCTCTGCTCTGGGGCAAGTCCCAACCCACACATGGAAACCTGCAGGGGTGGCCCAGGGGCCATCAGCAGGTTTTTGGCTGGAGGAGGGTGCTTCCACCCTCTGTTCTCTTATGCTGTTTTCCTGTCTGCAGCCAGGCAGGAGCATTGGTCCACCTCCCGTCCCACACCAGAGTGACTCATCCACAGGGAATGATGGGGGCTGAAATAAACCCCAGGCAGTTTCTAATGCAAATGTTAATAAGGCAGTGGGTTTATAATAATAATAAAACTGGGCAGCTTTTGGTATAAATCACTGTTTTATGAATTCCGATTGTTCAGAACAGCTCCCCATCAGGGACATGCAGTATCATGTTCCAGGCCTCCTTTCAGCTGAAGTCCGTGCTCACTTGGCCACTTGAGATCATTCAGCCTCATTTTTGCCTCTGCAATTCCACTGCTGCTGCTCCTGCAACCCAAGATCTGGACAGGAAGGTAGTGTTGGAGCACATCATCACTTTGGTTTTTCACTCTTTGCCATTCTCTCGCCTGTGGCTCTTACCAATGATACACTTAGAGCTGAGCAACACTCAATAAAATTAAAAAAAAAAATTAAAAAATCACTAAATACTTCCTAGGAGATTGTATCAAAGGGAGAGTCACCCTCCATGTGCTCCGTGCTTTCTCATCCACCACTTGTGATCACTGCCCAATAAGGGATTTGCGCAGAGGTGCCTCCTCAGCCAAACGAGCTGCTCCTGTGCCGGATGCTACAGTGAAGCACGTCCTTCACACTACTGCAATTGTCTATCTCCTGCCTGGAGAACCAACTATGTCCCACATGACACCCCATGCAGCTTTGGGGGTCAAGCAGGACAGCACTGGTGCAGCAAGGAAGGCCATTCCCTCCTTCAGGGTTGGGGCTGCCCAGCAAAACCTCACCTGGGCACAGCTGGATGGTCTCTTCGGTGCCCTGGGACTCACAGACACCTCTTGCCCAGCCATCCCCTCTCAGCTAACCACAGCCCTTGCTAGGTCTTCTCACTGCCCTCTAACGCCAGCATCAGAGCTGTTGCCAGCATGTGAAGGAGTGACAGGACTGATGTCTGGCAGGGACATGTGTCTTGAGACCCTGCCTGCAGCTCTGACAAACCCTCACCCTCACAAAAGCTCCAGTACAGTCAAGATAAAAACAGGAAACAAATATCCACGGTGTTTTAATACCAAAGGATTATGTTTCTAGCCTTTCTTTTGGAGGAAAAATCCAACATTTATAAAGGTGAAAAAACCGACAGAGGATCATGCTTGTGTTGATATCAAAGACAGATTCAGCTGAGAACAGACTTAAAGGGAATTTTATTTACGGTATATCTACTGGGTGGGCATTTATGACCTTTAGAAAACGGATTAAAGCTTTTCTATACCCAGCTTCTGGCTGTGTGAATATCTGAAGGAATAAAATCATGAAGTTAAAGTACTTCTGCAAAGCAAACCACATTACAAGTGAGCTTTCTTTGGAAAGGTCAGTGTGAAGCCTCAACCCAAGGAGGCAGCCAGATGATGCAGCCACGCATGCCTCACGCTTCTGCAGTAGAATGGAGGCTTGTCTGGGGTCCCTCATTTCCAAGTCCTCACTGTGCAGCCTGCCAGCTACAAACCCTTCTTTATTACCATATAGGTTTCCCTGAACCTTCACAGGTCCCACTGAAATGTCAAAAATTACTCAAAATAAACGGGGGGGGGAGAAGAAAAACAAAAACAACACCCCCAGAAGCCTGCGGGCTGCCTGCGCGAGCCCACATACCCTGAGACATATTTGTTCTCCCTAGAAAATTTAATTTCACACTGCTGCTCATTCCATACCCCATCCCCTGGTTTAATCCCCTATTTCCAACAGCAGACAAATACATAAATCTGTGCTGAAGAACTTCAGATATGTTTTTATTCCTTCACAGCAGTAAAGTGGAAATAATGAATTCCCATAAGCCTATCCAGTTCTTTATCCCTTGGAAAAGGCAACGGTGGCTGATCTGAGGGAGAATGGAGGGGGAAGCCCAGCTGGGAGGAGGAACACAGGAGTGAACACTCCCTTTGCTGCCTCCCTGTTCAAACAGACAAATACTTCAGCCAGGAGAGGTCAATTTTTAAGAGGGGAGATGTCAGGATACCTGCAACACAACCAACACCTTCAGAGATTAACAGGTTTCATCACATCTCTCACGAAGTGTAGTGAAACTCAGTGCATTCCCCATTAAAATAAGGGGGTACAAACTGCATCACATTCTGGAAATCCTTTCCTGGCTACTGTTCCTTGGGTAACAGTGGCTGACACCCGAGAAGCTGCTGCTGCTGCTTGAGAAAGGAGAAGGTGCGACAGGAGAGACACAACGTTCCTGTCAAAATACTGAAAATCAAATAATATTGTCTCTAATATGTATAAAACAATAGTATCTTTACATCAATACATCAATAGTATCTTTAAAATTATTAAACCTGTCTCTAGGAAACATAAATGATCTGGATTTTGTAGATATGGCAGAGCCACAGCTCAGGGGATCTCNCTACACATTTGCTAATTTGAGTAAATATGGAATTGAGCGTGACCCTAAATTGATCAATAGTATCTTAAAAATTATTAAACCCGTCTCTAGGAAATATAAATGAGCCGGATTTTGTAGATATGCCAGAGCCACAGCTCAGGGGATCTCCAGTCTCTTCAAAAGCAATTTCTGAGTTTCCTTTTCCTTCATTTAGTACAGGTCCTGTACCCAGGACCACATAGTCTATCCTGAGAGGTGTACAAAACATGAGTGAAAAGCAAAAATCGTGCCCAAGGTGACCCAGCAGGTTGCTGCCTCTTATGTCCCATCACCACAGGATCAGATGGCATCACAGATTTCATAAGTGTCTCACTGCACACAGAGGGTCCACACTCATATTTTGAGGTGGACAGGACACTGGTTCTTGAATACCTTCCTGAACATGGGCAGATAGTGATTAAACCAACCAAAGCAACTGAATTACTCATAAATTTCAAATGAGAGCTTTCAGGTAGGTAGTTCCACATTTTCTGTAATTAAATGCGAGTTGTAAATGACTTTGTAAATGTAAAAAGCTTTTCTTGGTATCAAAGGAAATTTAGCATATTGACATAATTATCCAGAAAGATGACAGATGAATCATTTCAGCATTTTGTTGAAAGTGTATATACAATTCTGATGCCTGATAGACTGCTATGTGCTAGACTTAACCTTACTTTAACATAAACAGAAAAGAAAGCAGCCATAAGGAGCTCTATTCAAAGCCAAAAAGGTCTCGCCCTGAGACAAAAATATTATTTTCTCCTTTTTTGTCTTCTGAGCAGAATTATTTTTCCAGCACCAAGTGCCATGGCTTAACAGAGTAAAACCTCTTTTTCTCTGAAAAGTTTGTGTTTGGAAGTATGAGTCTTCTTATATGAGTTATTTTTCAATAAGATGTTGAGTTAGGTTTTGGTGTTCAAGGCCAGGTTGCTTGGGGCTTTGAGCAGCCTGATCTAGGGGAAAGTGTCCCTACCCATGGCAGGGGGGCTGGAATTAGCTGATCTTTAAGGTCCATTCCAACTCAAACCATTCTATGATGAGCGGAAGCCACAGGATCCTGAGAATTCCAGTTATTGCCAGGAGCATCTGGCAATATGAGACTTCCCTCTGCTGTTTGCTTTACCTTTACAGAGCTACCCTAAGGAAGGACTTGAGCTTGCATTTAATCATTCTCCATCACCTAACGTAACCTCAGAAAGCTCTGCTGCCAGCTTTCACCTCTCGCTTGAGGGACATGGCTGCAAATGCAGGTGAGTATTTAAAACCACCCTCCACATGACTTACACACCACTCGGCATTACATTTTCATTAGCCCTGACCCCATGAGGACTTACACTGAAGCCAGGGAGGAATTTGAGTGGGTAGACTGTGCCCTCAGCATTTGCCAGTTAACTGAGGTTGTGATGAAGTAAGTAACGTTAGCAAGCAGTGCTAATGACAGCACTATGATGAACAGTGTCCATTCTCTTGACTCTAAGAAAAGCTGGATTCTACCTCACTGAGACTGCAGTTGGATTTTGTACTGCTACTGTTCCTCAAGACCGACACTACTTAATATGTTTTAAGTATTTAAAAAGCAACTTCCAGTAATCACTAAGGATTTAGACTCTTCTGGCCAAACAGGTCTCAGATCTTCTTAGAAACTTCTGCTTTTGCAAAGTTTCCAAATATCTGCCCAAAGTTTCTAAGCATCAAATGCAGCAGATCAGGCTGCTCAAGGGGCCATCACCCACTGTGATGCTGCCTTGTTAGGGTTGCAATGGGCAGAGTGAGAAAACAAAGGATCATAGAACCATAGAACCATGGAATCACTAGGTTGGAAAAGACCCATTGGATCACTGAGTCCAAAAATCCCCACCAATCTCTAAACCATGCCCCTCAGTACTTCATCCACCCGTGCCTTAAACACCTCCAGGGAAGGCGAGTCAACCACCTCCCTGGGCAGCCCATTCCAGTGCCTAATGACCCTTTCTGTGAAGAATTTTTACCTTATGCCAAGCCTGAACCTCCCCTGGTGGAGCCTGAGGTCATTCCCTCTTGTCCTGTCCCCTGTCATTTAGGAGAAGAGGCCAGCTCCCTCCACTCCACAACCTCCCTTCAGGTAGTTGTGGAGAGCAACGAGGTCTCCCCTCAACCTCCTCTTCTCCAGGCTAAACACCCCCAGCTCTCTCAGCCGTTCCTCATAGGGTCTGTTTTCCAGCCCCTTCACCAGCTTCGTCACTCTTCTCTGGACTCACTCCAGAGCCTCAACATCCTTCTTGTGGTGAGGGGCCCAGAACTGAACATAGTTCATCTCCTGGGACAGATCCAGATTTTCTTACTCCCATGGTATGAGCTGCCAATCAAAGCAAGGTGGGCAGAAACCAGCCAAGGTGGCAGACCAGAAAGAAAAGAGAGAGACTGCAGCTTTCCTCTGATTGCTCAGCTTGCTTTCACAGAATCACAGAATCACCAGGTTGGAAGAGACCCACTGGATCATCGAGTCCAACCACTCCCACAAAACACTAAACCATGTCCCTCAGGACCCCGTCCACCCGTAACTTAAACACCTCCAGGGAAGGCGAATCAACCACCTCCCTGGGCAGCATATTCCAGTGCCTAATGACCCTTTCCGTAAAATTTCCTTTTATATTAGCAACATGGGAGATGTAGAGGCACTTGTGCCATCCTTCAAACAAGTCTGTGCTGTTTTACAAGTTCAACATTGCACGTTTTGCCCAATTTCAAGGCCATTTCCCTGCGCCACCCTAACACGCAATTGTGGCATAAAGGTCCACAACATGCAACTGCCACGTAAAAAGATAAAATGCTCCACCCAATTCAGCGATTTTCAAGAATCACTAGGTTATTACTCCTAAAGCTCCAGTCCATCGGGGCAGATGTCTTGGCTAAACAGAGGGGAACAACTGCTGTTGGGGCACAGCAAAATGCAGGTGACAAAATAACAGTACCAATGCAATCAAGGCTCATCTGCATGAAAGGGCATGCACACACAGAGAAACATCAAATTTCATGCCTGCAGTGCAAATAAAAGGTGTAAAATGCCATGACAGAAGCAGCAAATAGTTATCTATACAGGGACTGAGTAAGAGCCAGTGGAAAAGGCAATGGAAAAGAAATAGAACTAGGAAACCAACAGTAACTGATATTCAGAGCTATCCAGCTCTTTGATCATCACCTCCCACCTTCTCCCACATGCTTGGCAAAAAAAAAATGTTAAAAATAAACAACAGAAACTCTTCAGCATAACTCATTTCTGAGTGGGAAAACAGCCCAGGGTTTCAGAGAACCCTCTTGACCGCATCATGCCAGCTCAGTCCATCACCCAGAACAACATCCAACACCTTCCTGACTTACTGTCACCCCTCACAACCTATAAATCCCCACATGAAATAGAAAACATAATGAATATTTGCCATGAAATGGCCACAGTTGTGCTGGTTGTTTATAATACAGCTGTTTCTCCAAGATGCCAAGAATTAAAGCAATGTCAAATGGCAACAAGGTTTTTTCCTGAGCACATTTTTCCTGTGTTTACTTAGCAGCCATCACCTGATAATAAAAATAGTCAATTTCAGTACCATTAGTATTTCAATAAATCGTAAGTACGTTACAGTGGGCATCTGAGAAAACACACAAGAAACTCAAGACCAAGCATTCGAGCGCCTACCTTGCCAAAGCTTCCTTTCCCAATCGCCCGGAGAATCTGGAAGTGGTCAAAGTTCACTACAAGGTAAAAAAAAAAAAAAANCAAACTCCGAGTGCAGCAGAGCAGAGAATGCCAGTGAGACATGAACCCCACTCCTCTCCACCCACCTGGCTCTGTTCTGATTGTACATATTCAATAGCCAGTTGGGCTGGTATTTACTCTTTCCAAAGGGTAACATTTAGAGGATGAGGACTGACTTGCACTTTCTTCACATGCAAACTCATCCATACCAGATCTGTTATTCTTTCCAGAGTCACAGTGAGCAGTAATGACAAGAGAGGACAGCGCAGCTATAACACTTCAGCCACTGCCTTGATCAGCAGCTACTGCAAACAAAATTATTTTTACTAAACTGTTGCTATGATCTAATCTAATATCAGTCTTAACTAAAAAAAAAAAGTCTATTTATACAAATAATGAGATACTTCTCATTGCCATTTAACTGGAGGGCCTCACGGACAAACAAACAAATAAATATTGTTACAAAAGCCAATGTAAAGGACACGACATTACTCCCACTTTACAAACTGACTCTTTATACCTCAGTTCCTTAATGTCCTCAGAGCACAGTGAGCTGCAGGGCTGCAAAAGAAGCCCATAATGCACACACTACACGTTGGTGCTGGCTGCTGCACAAACACATGCTTTAACTTCTGGTCAGCCCTGAAGCAGTCAGGAAGCTGGACTAGATGATCATAGAATCACCAGGTTTGAAAAGACCTCTGAGATCATCAAGTTCCACCATACCTGCCACTAAACCATATCCTGAAGTATCTCATCCACCTGTCTGTTTTAAATAGGGTCACCTGGGATGGTAACTCAACCACCTTCCTGGGCAGCCTCTACCAGTGCCTGATGATCCTTTCAGTGAAAAGTTTTTTTCCTAATGTCCAATCTGAACCTCCCCTGGTGCAGCTTGAGGTCATTCCCCTTGTCCTATCACTTCAGAGAAGAGACTTGCACCCACCTCTCTACAATCTCCTTTCAGGTAATTGTAGGCAGTGATAAGGTCTCCCCTCAGCCTCTTCTTCTGCAGGCTAAACAACCTCAGCTGCTTCTCATAAGACTTGTTCTTTAGCCCCTTCACCAGCTTTGTTGCTCATTCTAGTCTCCTTCCAGCTGATCTATTCTATTCTTTTCTAAGCCCAGTGTGCTCTCAAATTAGCCAGACATGTGCAGGTGGAGCTCGTTGATGAACTGAGGTACCTTGCTCACCTCCACCTGTCAGCTCTTCACCTTTCTACCATGAGACCCCAGCTGTGCCAGGGGACCTTCAGAATTTCCTCCCCAGAAAGGTCTGAAGGCTGGACAAGGAGAAATGCTTGACATGGGCTTGGGGATTTGCAGTGTGAATGATGCATGAGATGGTCAGCCGAGAGCACTGAACTCATGTTTGATGACAGTGGAGACCAAAATCACACAGGAAGAGTGAGAACAAAGAATTCACTATAAATATTCCAAGTCCCACTCTCAGATCTTAAATAAATGCACATCTGCCATCTCTGAGGATGAATCAAAAGCCCACACATGCCCATGGAGTTCCTATTACCCTTTTGTGCTAGGCTTATATCCAAAATATTGTTATTGTCACTTTTGTGGGACATTTTCTACAGGAGAACTCGGAAAACTCTGCCAAATTAAATTGAAAACAGAGTCTTGGCCAGCTCCTATCACATCTTCCCCCACACTCCCAGTCCACTTCATAAGTGCTGCCAAAGGGCAGATGCACCATCTCCTCCCCCGGGATGCTCCAGGAGATTCTGTGAAAGACCACTTGGGGAAACCAGTTCTGCACTGTACTTCTGACATCCTCCCACACCTCAGGAAGAAAGGCTTAGCTCCATGTATGGCTTGTCATCTCCTTATCACTCTCCTCTGGTGGACAGTTTTCTTTCAGCAGGACTTGATGGGTCTTGGGCTGAGAAGCCGTGAGATATTGGCAAGGACACAGGCTCATCTGAGATGCTGCAGGACCTGCAAACTGGTCACCCCCTCCCAGGAGTCTGACAAAACCCAGCAATCTGCAGCCACAGGCAGCACTTTTGAAGTTTCTCCTACTGCCACTGGTAGAGAGACTCTAGTGAGCAGAGCATAACCGCCGAAAATTCCTTCAGAAACTCACAACGCTAGCAAACATGATGATGAAGCATTTGGGGTAGCAGATATAATATTTTTCATGTGCAAGAAAATACATTACTTTGACTTCTGTCACTAGGTAATAATCCAAGAGGAAACTCAGCTACAGTGAGCACCTTTAAAGCACAGCATTCTTCAACTAAACCATGTGCAAGTGCCCCGGAACTGCAATTACCCCAAGAGCTCATTTTTTTGACAATGCAACCAGGGGAAGAGAAGGCTCCAAGGAGACCTTATATCGATCTTCCAGTACCTGAAGGGGCTACAAGAATGCTGGGGAGGGACTGTTCATAAAGGCTCGTAGTGATAGGACGAGGGGCAATTGATATAAACTGGAGACGGGTAGATTTAGACGAGACACAAGGAGGAATTCCTTCACCATGTGACTGGCGAGGCATTGGAACAGGTTGCCCAGGGAAGCTGTGGCTGCCCCATCCCTGGAGGTGTTCAAGGCCAGGTTGGATGGAACCTTGGGCAGCCTGATCTAGTGGGAGGTGTCCCTGCCCAGGGCAGGGGGGTTGGAACTGGGTGATCTTTAAGGTCCCTTCCAACCCAAACTATTCTATGATTCTATGATTCTTCCCCATAATGTTTGGAATATTGTGCTGCTGAGAAAACAAGATCAAAAGTGCCATTTCCATGTATCCATGACTACAACTGATCTAGAAAGTATACACCAGTCAGCAGTCAAGAAACAAATCTAGTTATGAATATTCACCAAGCCCTTGAACCTACCAGAAAAGTTGTTACTTTAAATAAATTAAATACAAACTTCCTCAGATTTGAAGTTCAGATGCTGCTAGATGTAAAGGCACTGAGGGTTTGGGGTTTTTTTCAGTTTCATTATTTTCTTCAGGAATCAGTAAGTAATTCTGTTAAAAAATAGCAAATCTCAACATTTGAGGAAGAAAATCATAGTAGCAGCATGTTGCTTTTTGTGCACAACACACTGGATTTCTAAAAATGACAACATATCACTACAGAATATGTGATTATGTCTAAAATAGAAATCCCAAACCTGCCTGGAACAATTACGTATGCTCCAGAGACGCCACTTTTTGTGAGCTGACAAGAGAAAGCTGTCTTTCACCCGCAACTAGAAGAGCTGATTATTTGGGGGTGACTGGTTCAAGCCTGAGTCATAGACGCCAGTGGAGGATTTCATGACATGCATTCCCAGCCAGCGGGAGATGACAGCTGCTGCCTATTCCCAGGACCATACTCACCCACCACTGTGACTTCAGCGTGGCACAGTTTTGACAGTCACAATCTGTAAGTACAGCGATGGCTTTGGCTCGAACCAGAAGAACCCGCGAGAGGTAGAGCATGACCTGAAAATGTGGGTTGCTTCAGGAAGCATTTCTTTACCATGAGGGTGGTCAAACACCGGAACAGGCTTCGTGAAGAGGTGGTTGATGCTGCAAGCCTGTCGGTGTTTAAGAGGCATTTGGACAACGCCCTTAATAATATACTTGAACTTGGTCAGCACTGAATTGGAGTTGGACTGGCCGTCAAGATATTGGAGTCAGGCAGCTGGACTGGATATCATAGCAGATCTCTTCCAACTGAAACAGTCTGTTCTATTCTACTCTAAAACCATCTGCAATGTACAAACACAAGAGAGTGTGGAATTGCAGTGCAAGGACACTGACTTGTTGGTTGCGCCACAGCCCGATGCCATCTGTTGTGCTGAAATGCCCCGTGAGTATTTTGTTAGCTCCTCCTGAAAAAACTACACTAATTATTCCTATTGACTCCTCTAACAGCTCGTTATCTATACAGCACCTTCACAGATAAGTGGACTGTTGGACGTGAGACGTTGGTATTTGCCACAAGAGAGAGACATGCCTCTTCCCGACTCTCCCTGGTATCAAGTGATGAATCGTGAATCACAAATAAAGATAAATGCCGTGACCTGTATTTGCCTAGTTTGGTGTGGTTTTGTTCTCAGTCTCCAATGACACATCAAAAGCTGGATGGCAGGGTTTCACGTGCCTGCTGGACCTCACCAAACCTCACACAGCCCAGTCCAGCCCACTGCACAAGAGAGTGCCAGGTGCTGCACTGACATCTCTATAATTAAGATTTCACTGTAGTCACAAAATGTACTGAGTGATAAAGCTGACTGGATGCACAGCTTCTATTTTCCAGTGAAATAAAGACAATTGAAACTATGTTTCTCTGCAAAAATTCTTCACACAGAAGGACGAGTATACCTTAATGTAAGACAAGGTTTTTGTCTTTACTATCTTAAAATTATGAATTTTTTTCATTATTTTTGCTGTTTATTCTGCATTGATTTACAAGATATCTAAAATTACGGCAAGATAAAACCATGATTAAAACTTCAGATACACAGTGGACACTCAGTAACAGTTCAACATCAGGATCCAGTATTAAAGTCCAGCACTAGGAAAACAGTAGATGCAGTTAGTAAATCTGGTATCCAAGATCCTTAAATCTGGGGAAACCAGAAAATTAGAAGTCACATTTTAAGGACTGAGTTGACTTTTCATTATTTATAGAACCAAAGAATCATAGAATAGCTTGGGTTGGAAGAGACCTTAAAGGTCACCCAGTTCCAAGCCCCTTGCCATGGGCAGGGACACGTCCCACTGGATCAGGCTGCCCAAGGTCCCATCCAACCTGGCCTTGAACACCTCCAAGGATGGGGCAGCCGCAACTTCCCCGGGCAACCTGTGCCAGTTATCTGCATGTTTTCCAGCTACATCAGTAAAAACAGGGTCATNTGGTCACTGCCCTAACAACCAGCCTCTCATGGCAACCGCCCATCCCAAAATCTCCCTGCCCCAGCAGGCCTGAAAAGCTCTTGGCCCCTTGCAGACAACTCCATTAACATAACACAACAGAGTGATTATCACCCTTGTAACTTTAGCCAGCTCCACCCTACCAGCGTACTCAGAAAGACAATCCCAACAGTTTTCCACCTACATCAGTAAAAACAGGGTCATTAAAAAAGTTTTAACTCCAAGAGTGACTCTCTATGATGCTGAAGACCTAAGAAACTCTTTTTTGAGTCTTGTTACTACAAATCTGTAGGGCCAGTATAGCACAATCAACCTTCTCTTTCCATCAATGCATTTCTATATGCTGGCATAATTAATAGCATTTGTCTACCTATTATATTACAGCAACCCAGCTTTGGAAGAAAGCACCATAGTAATTGATGTAGAAATATGTGGCCACAGTGACCACAAGTTTCCTGCCAAGGGTTTCAGCTCATAAAAGGCAGCTTAGACGTAAAAGTCATTGCACACATCGATTCTGGCCAGAAAGGAAAGGCCACTTCAGCAAACCATGAAGCAGTGGTTGGACAAAAGAAGGCAGCCAGACAGGCTGTGTTGGGAAGGGAACAGCCTGCAGGGAATACAGGCCACAGGAGCACTGCAACAGCCGGAAAATGATCATGGAAGTCAGAGGATGATGAAAAGGACCATAGCAGGATCAACAGATGTTGAGATCAGGAGCAGCTTTTAAAGCAATGGGTCAGGTAGACAAGGAAAGCACTGTGGCGAGCCTGTAAGGGCAGTGTAGGCATCACTGCAGAAAGAAACCTCCAAAAATTTCCAAAGATGTGCAAGCCTGCTAAAAACAGTGGAAGAAAGAGGCAGGACAGAGAGGACTCAATAGGAAAAACTTTCAAACTGGAGGATGAACCAGAGTGAACTGGGAAGACTGGGGAGATCAAAAGCGAGATTTGTGATTTGAAGTAGTGTAAAGCAACTTGAGGGGAAATGCAGAGGTATTTGATGGAGAGAAGGAGCAAAGGTCAATTTGGGATGTTATTGGGCACTGGAACAGGTTGCCCAGGGAGGTGGTTGAGTCATCTTCCTTGGAGGTGTTTAAGGGATGGGTAGATGAGGTGCTAAGGGGCATGGTTTAGTGTTTGATAGGAATGGTTGGACTCTATGATCCAGTGGGTCTTCTCCAACCTGGTGGTTCTATGACTCAACAGTCCTCCCCAAGCCTGAAACTCTTTGAACTCGGGGTATCTATTTTTCTCTGACTGCAAGGACCCCTATGTAACGAGAAACCACTGCTTTCCTTTGTATCACTTGAAAAACCACAAGCAGTATGTTCAGTCTCTAATATCTCGGGCTGATCTGTTTTGCCTGTTCATATCCACAGAGAAGATTACATGGGTGAGCAAAATGGAAATACAGTATAGTGTGACTGACAGGAAACTCAAGTGAGCATTAACTACCCAGGAATTGAGGGAATGCTGGTAGATAATGAAAAAAATTAAAGGTATAATACAAGCCCAGTGCTATAAATGAACCTCTTTAGAAACTACGGATTCAAACATACTATTAAGAAGAAACTCTGAAGTTGTGTAAAAACAGTGAGTTATTGTATGATTAAAAATTAATCTCTGCAACTCTGTAAGGAGCCAAATACACCACGTAAGCAACTGCAAAGTCATTTTAGGAAGACTGGGTACAATAATGTTTGCATTGGCCAGAAACCATTCCTAATTAGTGCAAAAATACTGCTTGCATTGGCCAGGAACCTTTCCAAATGAGTGCAAGCATATTACCTTCATCTGTTTCCTCATCAACGGGCTCAGGAGGCACTAGAGATTGCAGAGAAAAACAGCGTCGTGACCCCTGGGTTCGGTAAGCTTTACAATTGCTATTTCTGTTAGAAAATCTACGTTACTTTGTAAGAACAACCCAGGGAGGCAAACAGGTTATTCATTAACCACCCAGCTGAGCTCCCCATGGGTTCAGATTAGTGAGCACTAAATGAGTTCACAGTGGTCTTAGCCAAAAGCACAAGAGACAAGCATGTGCTTTACCTACACAGGCTGATGGACAAATAAGGCTGTTTGCATACCCAGCACAGCTCTCACAGCAATTAGCCTCCCCTAGCTCCAGGGTGAGATGTGGTTTTGGAGGCTGGCTGCAGGAGGGCAGCCCACACACAGTGCTCACCAGAGCCCTCTGGACCACCTGAAATGAATAACCGATGTGCCAAGGTCCATACTGGAGACAGTTTTGCCCAGCTAGCATTTCTAGAGGGGTACTGCTTCTAGGCCAAAAAAAAAAAAATCTCAGCCCATTTTATGCAGGTGTTGCTTGCTAAACAGCTCCCAAGAAAGTTTCAGGTTGGTGGTATTGAAAAAGCAAACGTCACATAGGGACTCACCCCGCTACCCGTGCTGATGCTCTAGGCAGAGCTTTGGGGCTTGGCCACCTTCGTAGCTGTCCCCATGCGGGAAGCTCCGGGCTGGAGTGGCTCGTTCCCTTCTCCCCAGGGGTCTGGACAAAAGTTCTGTAGGTTTTTCCAGGGCAGAACCATCATGTTACATTTTTAATGGAAAACTTAATTACGAATGAAGTTTAAAACTTCGTAATGGAATAAAAACTCCCTGGCAAATAATCAAACTCTTCCAATGCAACGAGTCTAAAGTAGAGCAGGGCTGAAGCCGTTTGATCACAGTATCGTCTTATCTGGGTTGAAAGGACTGCTGATTAGAGCCCTGCCAGGAATGACAGGAACACATCGTTTTTATCCCAGTTCCTTGGATGTGTCGTTGTAACAAACCCAAGACCTGTTTCCTGGGGCAGACGCACATTTCAGAAGCCAATGCTGAGGTGCAGATTTTGATGCAGGAGAACCCCACAAGGAAAGGCTGATGTGGTGGAGAAAATAGGTCTCTGTCCTCACAGCAGCAATCTTGGTGCCTCTCCTGCCTGCCAGAGGAAACATTTCTCCTGGGGAAAGAGAGAGGAAGGACCGGTGCTCTTGGAGGGAGCCCAGCCTTGGACATAGACCCTAGAAGCAGAAAGCTGACTGCTGTGGTAGGTGTTTGAGCACTGTTGACAGCCTAGATTACCTGTGCTGTTTATTAGTGAAGGAAAGACAAGATTTTTCCACTTTCCATGCATTCTATTACTATTTCTGACCACAGGTGAAAAAATAATGGAGAAAAAAACATCCTTGTGTGGAAAAGGACTAAAGCTGAAATATAAACTCTTAAGGAATGGCATACGTGTTATCTGAATGCTAAATATGACTTTAAGGCTGTGATGATCCAAGCACTGCCTCTCTGGACATCATCAGCAGGGCATCCTCGGCCACCTTCCCAGCACTCCTGGGTCTCCTGGGCCAGCCTGACCCTCAGCTCCACCTCTCCATATACCAGCCAAGAAGCCTTCATGGGCACAGCAAAAGGCGTGGAACTAATTTTCCACGCCAAATAATTTAAGCTCAGCCTGAAGAAGAGGAGGCTGAGGGGAGACCTCATTGCTCTCCACAACTACCTGAAGGGAGGTTGTGGAGAGGAGGGTGCTGGCCTCTTCTGCTAAGTGACAGGGGACAGGACAAGAGGGAATGGCCTCAAGCTCTGCCAGGGGAGGTTCAGGCTTGACATAAGGTAAAAATTTTTCACAGAAAGGGTCATTGGGCACTGGAACGTGCTGCCCAGGGAGGTGGTTGACTCGCCTTCTCTGGAGGTGTTTAAGGTGCGGGTGGATGAAGTACTGAGGGGCGTGGTTTAGAGAGTGGTGGGAATGGTTGGACTCCATGATCCAGTGGGTACCTTCCAACCTGGTGATTCTATAATTCTATGAATCTATGATTCCTTCCTTGAAGGCATGGCATTTTGCATTAGAAAATAAATCTAATTAAATACAAAATTCAGTTTCCATCTTTTATCAAGCTGACAGACTGGATGTGTACTCTAGCCTTTAGTTGCTTTGTTGCTTTTCTCCCCCACTTCAAAGCTTAGAAAATGTTATTTAAAGTAACTGAAATTGATTTACAAAAAAAAAAAAAAGGTCTTTATAGCACATGTTTATAGTAGCATAACATTGGCAGTAAACATCTGCCAAATGTTATTTAATGCTTTTGCAACATATGTTATAAATGATAAATGGATTACTTTAGGTGCCTTGCAAAAACATTTAGGTTATATTGTGTTCAGGGATGGGCTGCGACTGCTAAAAACCCTAAAGTGAACAAAAAGCACCTTAGTAAAGTGAAACAGTTTTCAATAAATTCATTTCAATAAAAAATCTAGAGCTGGCCATACCAAAATATTGAATTAATTTCTTCAGTTTAATTTCAATTTTTAAAATTTGTAGGGAGGCGGGAAACTCTCTCTTCTTCTGGAATACTTTCAAAACTGACCTTGACAGTACTTCCCTGCACAGTAAGACCTCTGGTTTAATTTTAAAAGGCAAAAAAGAATATAGGATTACACAAAATGAAATCTTTGACACAAAATGAAGTTTTTCTTTCTCTGTTGAAAAAATGTGGATTTGGGGTAAAATACCCTAAATGGTATACCCTGCAAAATACCTTAATCATAGAATCACCGGGTTGGAAGAGACCCATGAGATCATCGAGTCCAACCATTCCCACCAACTCTAAACCATGCCCCTCAGTACCTCATCCACACGTGCCTTAAACACCTCCAGGGAAGAGGAGTCAACCACTTCCCTGGGCAGCCCATTCCATTGCCTAATAACCTTTTCAGTGAAGAATTTTTTCCTTATGTCGAGCCTGAACCTCCCCTGGTGGAGCTTGAGGCCATTCCCTCTTGTCCTGTCTCCTGTAGCTAGGGAGAAAAGGCCAGTACCCTCCTCTCTACAAAATCCCTTCAGGTAGTTGTAGAGAGCAATGAGGTCTCCCCTCAGCCTCCTCTTCTCCAGGCTAAACAACCCCAGCTCTCTCAGTCGCTCCTTGTAAGACTTGTTCTCTCTTAAGTAGGTTTTTACTCTGAAATGCTGCTGAAGCTTCATCCCCGTTCTCTCAATGACCCACACAGCTCCATTCACCACATGCACAAAAGATGAAGCCCCCAGCCTTGATCAGCTCCCACCACCCCAGCCCACCAGGCTGCAAACCCTCCGAGTGCCAGAGCACCCAGTTTCAGAGCTGCCATCGCTAAGCAGATTTGTCGTGACTCTCCAGGGCACAAACCAGCACAGCAACACACGCCACCCTGCCTGGCAATTTTTCCGTCAGGTCTTCACCTTTGATGATGCCTCCTCAGTGCTTCTCCACCCCTGCTGACAGGGAGGCTTATTTGATACTTGCATTACTGGGTCTATCAGCAAAGCAAGACGTGCCAGAGCCCTTGCAGCGCTGCAGAGGCAACAGTTTGCTTTTCACTGCAGCTCAGAGACAGCTTTCTGTCAAAACCTGTTTTGATGGAAAGCGCTCTCATCAAATTAAAAAAAAAACCTTAAAAATCTTTTCAAGTTTTCCCAAAAACTAGGCTGAAAACAAAGTTTGGGGCAACTTTGCCATTTCCATTTCAAACTGAAAGCTGACGATCTACTTTGCTGAGCACAACAGAAAAGTTTGGGTTTCATCAGCCTTAGTTCACTTCCATCCATGGGAAAACTGTTAATGTTTTATGTACGTACCATATGTTTTGGCTCTGCAGTGGTAAGGTTTGCTGAGCAATGCCAGTTTAAATACAATTAAGGAATTCTCACAGGAGGATGCAGAAACCGTTAGTAATCAGAAATAAAATGCAGCCAGTAAAAAAAAATACACTGTTTCCAGGAAGAAACTTATTACAACTATAATAAGCCAACTCCAGTCCTCCAAGCTTTATACAAAGGCAGCTACGAACTTCAGATGAAGCAGATGTCCACAAGGGACTCTTGTGATGAAGCAGAAAGCATGGGGAGGAAGAAAAGAAGGAAGTGTTTAAAAAGTTTGTAGTAAAATTGTTGATGTACAAGTTCAGGAACCATCTCCAAAATTAAACTAAAAGATTTTCTAATTCTTTGATGTGGGATTTATTTTTTTTTTCCATTATGGGGTTGCATGCCTAGCCTCACAGGACCCTAGTTCACCTTTTCATGTCTGTAAACATAACTCTAGATAAATACTTTTTATGCAGCCAGTAGAAGACTTTTTATTTTACCACAGCCCATGCAGAGAAATCCTCCCCTATTTTCTTCCAAAAGTCACCTTAGTACAGCAGCCACACCAGACATGTATCTTAAATTTCATACCAGCATGTCAGGATGCCGCTGCCCTCTCTCTTCTCTCAGACTGCCCACCTCCAAAGGAAATAAGACCCAGGGGTCTGAAGCTGAGACCCAGGGGTCTGAAGCTGAGAGCCAGGGCTCGCAGCTCCCAGGAGCACTGCTGGCTGGAGCAGGCACACACCAGGGTGAGGGCAGCGCCCAAGAGCCTGGCCTTGGCACTTCAGGCAGAGCACTGCATACACAGCAATTCTGCTGAATTTACCTCTAGGATGCAGAGTCCTCATTACGATTATTAGAGAAAGGAAACTAAGAATTAAACATACACTAATCTAACTAAGGCCAACTGTAGCCTGGACTGCATCTAAAGCAGTGTGACCAGCAGGCTGAGGGAGGGGATTCTGCCCCTCTGTTCCTCTCCTGTGAAACCTCATCTGGAGTATTGTGTCCAGTTCTGGAATCCTCAGCATCAGAAGGATGTGGAGCTGTTGGAACGGGTCCAGAGGAGGCTACAAGGATGATCCAAAGGCTGGAGCACCTCCCATACAAGGACAGGCTGAAAGAGTTGGGGTTGTTCAGCCTGGAGAAGAGAAGGCTCCAAGGAGACCTTTGAGTGACCTTCCAGCACCTGAAGGGGCTACAAGAAAGCTGGGGAAGGGGCTGTTCACAAAGCCCTTGTGGTGATAGGACTGGGGGCAATAGGTATAAACTGGAGAGGGGCAGATTTAGACTAGGCATAAGGAGGAATTTCTTCACCATGAGGGTGGTGAGACACTGGCCCAGGTTTCCCAGGGAGGTTGTGGCTGCCCCATCCCTGGAGGTGTTCAAGGCCAGGTTGGATGGCCCTTGGGCAGCCTGATCCAGTGGGAGGTGTCTCTGCCCAGGGCAGGGGGGTTGATACTAGATGATCTTTAATGTCCCTTCCAACCCAAACTATTCTATGATTCTATGATAATTCAATTTCCGTTATGCAAAGACATCTTTGTCTTTTATTCTTATCTATAGCACCAGGACAAAAGACATGGAAATGAAAAATGCCCAAGTTCTCAGCTTTTCACCTCCCCAAAAGTGACAGGGATGCTGAGCTGGGCAGAGAAGGGCCAGCTCTCCATAGGAGGCAGCAGCGGTGCAGCAGGGGTGGCCACGCTCTGCAGAAACTGTCACTGTTGCTGATGTTGGAACGGCACTGCGACTTGCTACTTCATTAGAACCTTCCTCATCAGACCTGCCACCTCATAAAATATAGATGCTGCAGCTTTGCTCAGCCTCCACACTTGTGAAGAAAACCTGCACTGCACCCTTGAGCTGTATTCGAACTGTAAAATATTTAAGCCCATCCAGTGATGCTTGATAAATTCTGGAAACCTGAGCATGCCAGTAGGGTTTGCAGATATTTTTATGCAAAATTGTGTTTAAGTGGAAGGGGGATGTGTCTTAAGAGCTGCCAGAGAGCAGCTGTGACTTCTGTCCTGAGGACACCACTGATATCCCTTTCGTATTGACACGCAAGAGAGGTCCTGTCAACCAGCACAAACAGAATCAGTTGTCCTTATGGCAACCTGTTCAATGGCAGTTTTCTTGTTTATTTTTTTTCTTGGCAGTCACTGCAGCATGATCTGAGATGGACACAGCTACAAGAGAGGAGAAAGACCAACATCGCACAGCTCACAGTGTATAGGTAAAAATTATCACAGGGACCTACAAGCTAGTGTGTTTTACCTCACTCCTGGGTATACACAGCAGGAAGCTTCTCTAAGGTTCTCTTATAAAGATGACTAGGTTTCTAATTAATGCCAGTTTTTACTGCTCTGTGGGGAAGCAATTCTGTCAACCAAATTTAATTGCCTTATGTGAAATTTCTAGAAAGCCTGGCAATCAAAGCCAGCGGTGTAGACCCCTTAGTCTGTACTGAACTGTTGTGCAGTTAAATCTTTGCTCTGGATACGCCACTAAAACACGGAATCACGGAATGATCATGGTTGGAAGAGATGTTTAAATGCCAACCAGTTCAAGCCTCCTGCAATGAGCAGGGCCATCTTCCACTAGATCAGGTTTCTCAGAGCCCTCTCCAATCTGACCTTGAATGTTTTCAGGGATGGCTCATCCACCACCTCCCTGGGCAACCTGGGTCAGTGTCTCACCACCCTCATTTAACATACGTTATATGGATTAAGAGCAGGATAAGCCATGGTTTTCTGGCACAGTTTTTAAAGTATTAACCACTTTTCAGTCCTGGCTAATGTAATAAGGATAGGATTTTTCCACATTTATGCCACAGTAAGTTTGATTTAGTGTCTTGAACTTGCAGTGTAATAAATAAATGTTTTATACCAGAAATAAAATCTGCTTATTTTCCTGGACTTGACTCACCCTGTGGTTCTGACTGTACGAGGAAAATCATGACATTAGAAGTCAATTCTTTAAATCATTTCAATCCACAATTTAAACAAAAGTTGAACAGCAACAAAAACACCTTTGAGGATCTGATACTAGAAACTGCTTCAGATCCGCAGGTCTTTAATTCTCTGAGGATAAGTGCAAGCCTAAACCTCATATCTTCTTTCAATAGGAACCTGCTTTGAGCAAATTCACAGATTTTAAAGGATGCAAAGGATTTATGCTGCCCTCCTGCACAGGAATGTATTTAGGTCTGAAAGCATGTTACACCTTTCATATTATAGTTTCTTCTCTATGTTAATCACTTTAAAGTTGCTAAATTATTCATCATTCAGAAAATACATTTTCATTGCCTAGAGCCGGCAATCGAGAATGACTTAGAGAAATAGGTCATCCTCATCCCATAGAAGAATTAACATACACTGCATGTGCCTCCCCCCTACCCCAGTTTCTACTTTAAGCTCTGCTCCACGTGAGGACGGGACAAATTTAAACCGTCTGCATTTTTCATGCGGCTCCATCACACTAAACCCACAGTCTTCATAATGTGCCCTGACTTCACATTTTTAATAAACCACACCCAGCAACAAAATTAGCAGACCAACTGTTGCCTGGTGTTCCCACAGACCGTGAGCAAAGCTTTAACACTAACTGCAAGGGATACAACCTGAGTTTTCCAACTCTGCTACCTCAGCTTGAGAAAAATCCCTCCTGCCTGGAGCCTAATCATCATCACCCTCAGACACAAGGTTTTTTCCATCTGCCTCAGAGGGAGGAGCAGCTTGCGGTTTTCTTTCTTCTTCTTTACCTACGTACCCCCAAACAAAACACATTTTAACATGACATTTAAAAGGAAAAAAAACCACCCTCAAACAACAAAAGGAGTTGTTTGCTGGTGCATTTAATTTGCTGGTTTTGCATATTTTTAAATTAAATGCAATTTTCTAAGGACTGTTCCCCAGCAAGCTGTTAGCCATAATATGCCCAGGCTGCTGTCTATTGGGTCCACATCAATTTTTCCTCGCTGCAGACTACAGATCAAGGGCCCTGTTCAAGTTTTCTGTCCCTGCTATGCTTTGCACAGTGGAGGTGGCATTTGCCAGCATTTGATTACACAGAAATCATACTGGTATCTCCCACCTCCAGGAAATGAGATTCAACTAAAAGGTAACAAACAGCACATAAAACCAAAGTACAAAGCTAGAAATCTTTAACATACCATCACCAGAGTTTATGATAAAGAGCGAAAGCAAGATCTAAGCCCAGCATTCACTCAGAGAAGTAAAGGAAACCTGGTTTGGCAGGTGCAAAGGAGGATAGAGGAGAACCACAGCGCCGTGCAGGTGTTGCTGAGGACACCAACGGCCACCAGCCCTGTGCTCTATTCCTGGCTTCATCTCTGATCTAAAATGCATTGAACTGACTCTTTCTTTGTGTTGCTTGTTGAAAAGGCTATTCTTCAGCGCAAAGCATGCCTTGCACTGCGTGTCGTATGCACAGGAGCTAGCACAGAGGGGTCTTATTCTCAATCAAAATTGCAAAGATGTTAGAACAGAATTACACATAGGCTGGACAGCTTGCTGCCCGCAGGTCAGTGCTTGCAACTCCTACATGGATAAAGAGCAGAAATAACGAGAACAGCTCCATGAACCATTTGGGAATTCTAAGGTCCAAATTCAACTCTATTCACAATGGCAGTGGTGGAGCTCAGGAATGATATTTCAGCCCAGCAGAATCCACAGGAGGCTTTCCGAAAGACTTTAAAGAGCCAGAAGTTTTCCTGGTAAAGCGCTGGAAGGTGCTCATCTCACTGCATCAAAAAACACAAGCCGTGCTTTCAGTTTTATTAAGCACCAGGGATCTGCCTTAAGCCAGGCTCACAGTTACACAACTTCATATTGGCTGTTTTCAGCAGGGTCCACAGGCGCGAGACTGGCAGAGAATCCACAGCAAATCCAGGTCATTCAGGCGTAACATTTTTGCAATAGGATCTTATTTGTTTGCGATTCACACCAAGAGAGATGCTGATCATGGAATAAAGCCTGCTCTGCCATATGCAGAGGATTAATTACTGCATCGTTTTGTTCCCATAGCAGGTCAAAGAGATCATTACGTTCTCTGGAAAACGCGTGCTATTAATAGTATTGCTCACATTCTCATTCCAGCATTCAATTCAAAGCAATTGTTCAGCTCAATAGCAAACAGCTTACACTAATTCCTACTAACTTTTACTGCCTGTGTATCGAGAAATGCAGAGTTCACACTGAAATGCCACGAATTCTAATACGTACCAGGATTAACTCTTCATGCTTTAAACTTAATTATGTGCAGTCAGGTGGCACTTGATATTCCTTCTTCCTTAGCTAAATCCAACAAAACATGTTTAATGATTTTGGTGCACATACGCTGGTGGAGCTAATTAGGACTCCTGTAGGGCTGAGCTCAACTTTTTCAGTGTTGTCTAAACTGAAAACAAAATGTTCTAGAAGCCATACTGCGCAGCACAGACTCTGTACAGACAACTCGCTCCTGTGAATCTACAACAACCCAATAATGTTTGCTGGGAAAAATGAAAATTTATCTCAGGAGATAAATACTGAATACTTAATTTCCTCAAAGTGTTTTATCCAGTTTGAAGAGGATCAAACCAGGAATAAAATTGGAACCTCGCTTATATACTTTGAAATAGAATATACTAAAGGCTAAAAAAAAAATAAATAAAAGCTTAATTTAAAAATATGAGCAATAAACAAAATAATTTCCTCCAGTTGTGACTTGGTATTGAATGTGAGAAGGGAGTGCTGCCAACCAGGTTAGCTGTTGGCTGATATATCATTAACCTAATTGTCCTGTTTATTACTATGTTGTCTAAAACCACAGAAGGTAAGTTTTGCTTCCTGGCCACAGTGGGGAATGGCCTGTTCAGAACGCCAGGACAATTTTCAGGTTGCTAACCTGGAGCAAGCTCTGTGATGCCAGTCTATGCCCTGACACATGGAAGGGAAAACCACAGTTTGTGCCTTTCCTGGTGGGATGATTGGGATGAAACTTCTGTCCCATTCCTATCTTTGCCCTCGAGGTGGTAGAAGAGACACAGTAGAACGGATGGACTACATCTTACTCCAGAGGCCGTGGTCCTACATACCCTTTCCTCAGCTGCACCGTTGGTGTCAAGTTATCAGCTTGTTTCCCTGCATTTCTTCGCAGACAGAATCACAGAATCACAGAATCACCGGGTTGGAAGAGACCCATCGGATCATCGAGTCCAACCATTCCCATCAAACACTAAACCATGTCCCTCAGGACGTCGTCTACTCGTGCCTTAAACACCTCCAGGGAAGGCGAATCAACCACCTCCCTAGGCAGCATATTCCAATGCCTAATGACCCTTTCCGTAAAAAACTTCCTCCTAAGGTATTAACATAGATCAGTTCCCTGAAGCAGTTCAGACAACTTTCCCACAAATGCCACTGGTTGCCCAGGGAGGTGGAGTCTCCATCCCTGGGGATATTCAAAAGCCAGCTGGACATGTCCTGGACAACTGGCTCCAGGTGACCTTGCTTGAGCAGGGGGTTGGACCAGATGACCTCTGGAGGTCAACCTCAACCAATCCATGATTCTGTGGTTACCAACATGGAAAGCTAATGGTAAAGTACAGCAGGAATCACCACAGAGATGAAGTTAGTGGATAAGGCCTCTGGGTTTATGGAGACAGACTGAAACAACAAACCAGCTCCTGCTTCCACCACGTTTCTACATAATTACTTCACAGTTCCCCAGCATCCTGCTGCACCAACTGCTTAACACCCTCACTCAGAAAAGTGCTGCTCATCTTTAAAGCGATGTTAACGCTCCACACAGTGTCTCCATGGGCACTCCTAGAACTTAGGTGGGCTCTTCATTCACCCAGTGGATACACATTTGGGAACAACAATAGGAAATCCTTCTTTCTGAGAAACTGCTGACCTGTTTCAAGACTCTGTGAAAAGAAACACTGCAAATCATTACACTCGTATCAAGATACTGCTGATTAAAGCTTGAAATCCTTCTGTCGTTTCCAAGGAGAGTGACAATACTCAGCAAAATGCTTTTCTGTAACATGTTTTTAAAATCATATCAACTTATTGAATAACATCTTTGTTCAGTCTTCTCTTTCTTGGTATTTTAGTACTGTCTGACTTCTCACAGCCAAAAAAGAAACTGAAAGAGAATTGCTGGTACTAGAAAAAAAACAAGTTTCTGTGCGTGTTTCTTCAAATAGAACAATAACTTTCCACTTAGAGACACTTGGTAAAGAGCCACCCAAGGACCAGTCATCTAGCCTTGAATCAGAGTGCTATTTCGCAAGCTTTAACAAACAACTGCAAGCCTAATGAGAGCTGACACCTGAGAAGTTCTGGGGAGAGGGTCCCCCCATTTACAGATGTCTGCCTACACAGAGCTAGCTTTGGCTGCAGCAGCTTCTGCAGTGATGGAAGCAGAACCAGAAATGTGTTTGCCATCAGGAAACCTGAAGCTTTGTTTCTATTGAGCTTTGCTGCATGCAGTGCAGATGCACATGCACGAACTGACCCAGCACCAGGACAAAGCCCAACTCTCTTTCTAATGAGCTTTACTGCATGCAGTGCACATGGAGATGCATGGATTGACCCACCATCAGGGCAAAGCCCAGCAATGGAACAGGAAAAAGGCACAGGCAAGGAGGCTCCTACAGCATCTGCAAGGCAATAGAAGCCTGGAGGGATGCCTGCGTGGGTTGAGCAGCACTGCTGAATAAAGACTGTGATGAAACAGATGTGCAGGAGGAGTAGAGGAGGGACCCCTCTCCCGCCCTGCTCCCGCTGAAGGTGGTGAGAGTTTCGGCACAGGCGGTGGAGCGCACAGGGACCGCTCAAGCAGCTGTACAGTCATCTGGATCCTGGCCATGGCTTCAGCTCCCTATGTCTCATGCAGGGGTGGGAAAAGCAGCAGAATTCTGTGCTGTTTTTCAGCCAACAATGCCTGCTTCTTCTGGCAGCTGACCTGCTTTCTAGCAATTGGATTTATTTTTTCCTTCAAATTTGATCACCTACAAAAAAAATCTCTTTGATATCACTTGAGAGAAATGAAAAAAAAAAAGTCTATTAACATGACCTCTAATTCTGAAGTATAAATCCCAGAAGCACTCCTAATAGGTGATTTGAACATCTCAGCAGTGCTGTTCTCTTGGATGCTCAGCCCTTGGTGACATCACTCATACCTGTTCAATTCCAGGATGCCCCACAGAGTCTCCCTCCCCAAGTGTACACGTGCAGTGGGGTATGTGCATGTATGCATGGAGTAGGGCAGCACCCGATTCTTTTGAGGTCAGTGAGGAAAGGATTTGCTGCTAAAATTCCAATTTATTAAAAATCTTAGCCAGTCTTTTCTTAAGCAAAGGTTCAGGAATTGTGGATTGAATCATAGATTCACCAGGTTGGAAAAGACCTCCAGACTTCTGTGCCACTAAAACATACCGTGAAGTACCTCATCCACCCATCTCCTAAACACCTCCATGGATGGGGACTCAACCACCTCCCTAAGCAGCCCTGTCAGTGCCCAATGACCCTTTCTGTCAATATTTTTACCTAGTGTCCAATCTGAACCTCTCCTGGTGCAGCTTGAGGCCATTCTCTCTCGTCCTATCACCTATTGCTTTGGAGAAGAGGTCAGCTCCCTCCTCTCTACAACCTCCTTTCAGGTAGTTGTAGAGAGCAATGAGGTCTCCCCTCAGCCTTCTCTTCTTCTGGATAAACAAACCCAGCTCTCTCAGCCGCTCCTCATAAGACTTGTTCTCCAGCCCCTTCACCAGCTTTGTTGCTCTTCTCTGGACTCGCTCCAGAGCCTCAACATCCTTCTGGTGGTGAGGGGCCCAGAACTGAACACAGGATTCCAGGTGCGGTCTCACCAGTGCCGAGTACAGGGGAAGAAGAACCTCCCTGGGCCCGCTGGTCACGCCAGTTCTGAGAATTGATATCTGAGGACTTGTATCATTTTGGAAATGTAAAAGAACAGCTCCAACCAGCAGCTCTGCCCAGTGCAGAGAAACCCTCTTGCAGAGGTCCTGTACCTTCTGAATTGCTCCACCACGTTCCTTTTTGCTCCTCCCCACCAGTGAGCTATTTGCAAGAGAGCCAGCCGACAGGAACAGCAGAGAGCTCTTAGCAGCAGAAGGCACGGTGCTGCCCACCAGCCCACCCACCTCCATCCCATCACACACCTCTCCCTCCCCACAGCAGGGCACAAGCATCCCCACAGCCCCAGGGGCACGGGAAGGATGGGAACCTTTGGGAGTGGTGGCAATCCTACCCCACTCACGTCCGATGGAGATCCCTCTCCGTTCAGAAAACACAGCCACTATTTTTGGATCTCCAGACTCCCACTTCACATGTCAGCAAATCTGCAACTCAAAAATACATCCACTCTTTCCCTCGCACGCATCAAGTGTTCTGGGCAGCTGGGAAGGAAAATGTGCTTACTCACTGCAGCACTCAGCTAGCCAACTGCTAATAGCATGGTTTGAACTTGCGCAGAGGCTCCACAAGCCCTGGTGCCCGGGGTGAGCACCAGGAACACCCAACACCTCCCCAGAAGTAGGTCACCATGGTCCTTCTGCCCCACCGCCACCACCAAGTCTCCCCGCTGCCTTCTGCTCCGACTAAAGCCTGGATGACAGCAAGACTTCCAAATGTGATTCAGGTTTCCCAAAAGATGGTGCCTCCTGCCAGTACAGAGGCATTTCCATCACCTCCCACACAGGCACAAAAAGAGCTTCCAAACCAAATCCTTTTAACAAGCAAACCATTTGTAATTATTTCTACAGCACTGCTGAAGGACTGACTGCAAATCCTCGAGGTCAGTCTCGTTCGGTATTGCCCAGAATAGGACTTCAGAAAATTCATGCCTGGTAAGCAGACACCAGCCTTCTCTTTCCAGAAAGCTAAATTCTGTGTTTCTGTCATTTCTCAAAGCAGAGAATTCACATCATTAAATCATCAGATGGCATGACGACAGACTCATACACAAATGAAAAATACAGGTTTAGCCAGATCCTGATGTTAAACTATTCTCTCTCATCATCCCCATTCCCTTACCTGGGCTTAATTCCTCCTCTCTTGTTTTATGTCACTTATAAATTCACAATTATTTCCTCCCACTCAAATGCCGCAACAAACTGGCACTAGGGTCCAGCTGGAAACATGCTGATCAAGATATATTAATTCCTGTAACATTCTTTCCACTTATCTACACCATCAAGGGAAAGTTGGTAAAGATCATTTTGAAGTTTTAGATAAGTAACTATGGTGTTCTTATAGAAACAGCTTTCTAGCACAGTATGTGACACTTATTTCCAACATTACTGCAGAGAGAGCTAGTCAAACTGTTCATTATTAAATTAGAGCCTTTCTTGTCTAATAATTATTTAAGACTTACTCCTGCTAACCACAAAGGCATTCACCCTGCTAAGCAGTGGCTGGTCTGTGAGCTGAACATGCCCAGCGCTGCTGCAAGCAAAGCTCCATGAGTTTGTAGGAGACAAAAGCAAATCTCAGACAGTTGAAGAACCCCTTTTTCCTAGAGAACCAAGTCTCGGTGTGGGTACTCCATGGCAGAGGCCTGCTCCATAGGCAGGTACTGCTCCATCTCACTACAACACACCAACTCATGAGCCACCTCACACATTTTAAGACCTACCAGAGCAATGCAGAGGTACAGAAGTGTTGACCAACCTTGAGTCTCCCTTTGGAACAGACTGAGACAGATATAGAGGCCATGGCACGTCTGCTCCCCTGTGCAGTGCCTGCTAGTGAAAGCAGGAGAGCTGTCACTGCTATTTGTTAGAGGTAAAACCAAGCCTGGGGTATCTGAGCATCTCCAAACAAGTCTAATACAATGAAACGTCCTGCAAATACCACTCAACTGGAAATGCAGATGCTCTTAATGCTCAGAATGTATATGTGAATATATATATGATTACTTAATATAGTTATGAATATTAACATGAACGTATCACTGGCTCTTCTGAAACTATAAATTCAGTAAACACAAGGCTATCCACTGTATCTGACTTATACTTCATGCAGTAGAACCATAAAATTCTGTTATTCAGTACAGCTTTTCCACCAAATAAATACTGGTGCAGTGATGCTGGTGCAGGACCATTTCTGAGGCCTGAGGAAATGTACCTCTCTACCAGTGGACATTCATATATTCTTGATTAAAACTGATCTAACAAATCATAGTAAATAGAGTTTTTCAATTTCTTTTTCCCCAGAGGGAGAAAAAAATAAAGTACTTCCACTGCAGACCAAAGTGACATTTTAATAAAGAACATGAGCTATACACTGCAGCTTTGTGTGTGAGTGCAAAAAGCCAACAGCTCTTATATAACTCTTGTATCTAGCCCTGTGCGGGACAGATCATGAACTGCAGAGGGATCCTGGTCTTTAAGGATGCAGTAGGGAAGACTTCGCCCATACAGATGAGATGGTTCCTTGCAATGTGCTCCTTTCAGATGGTCTCTACAGGGTTTCTGACTACAAGTTTTCAGGA
>WAAB01006087.1:0-24702 GCA_013389865.1 Piaya cayana
TAACAGGAGTTTAGCTTGTTTATGTGTGAAAGAATTGGTAAGTTTTGCTGCAGCTGGTTTAATAAGCTTCTTGTGAGAAATACTAATTGGTAAAACATTGAAAAGGACAAAGTCTTCCAAGCAGAGGCAATAATATGTTTATTTCACAATTCAGGATGCCCTTCTACAAAAGCAGTGGGTATTCATACTAGTTTTAAACAAAGAACCGTATAAATCCTCAACGAATACTTGTTCTTTTTTAGATTATCCAGCCTCGTCTGGAGACTCCCTTCAGTTTATCTCCTCACCTAAACCAGCTGCATCTTACAGGACAATTAAGCATATTGATAAATTCTCACAGCTCTAAGACAGGTTATCTCTTGACCTCAACCAGCTACATCTTACAGGACGGATTTGCATGATGAGATAATTAAACATACAACCCAGCTGCAGCAAAGCTTATCAATCCATTCTTACACTGTGATACAACTGTCTTACATCTCACGATAATATGCAGACAATCTCCAGCCATAAATAAATAACCTGAAAGAATAAACACTCTCTTAGAGTTGCAAGAATTTATTGATATGTTTCATTGTCTTCTGAGATGTGAAAGAAGGAATAAATTGTTATGTTAAGGTAATGAATCAGCTTAAGCAATAATAATAGGAATCAAATCTCAGCCAGCTTGCAGTTAGAAAAAATGTGATTGTAATAGGAGTTTATCTTGTTTACTAATTGAAACAAAGAACAAATCAAGTATTGAAAGGACAGACATGGGAACAAAGGACAGACCTGAGCTCACCAGGAGGACATGGTGATGAAGGAGATGAGATAAAGACCAGCAGCAGCTTCTGAAGACACAAAGAAACTGTGATGTGCATACAAGAGTGGGTGATAAACCAGGACAATAAGTTCCCAGGAAAACAATGGACATGTAACCCATTTCTGGGAATCTATGTGGATATGTATGTTTAACAAGTATTTCCCAGAATCTATATGAATATGTATGTTTAACCAGTATAAAAGTCATGTAACCAGTCTCACGAGTTGGACAATTAGGTTAGTTATCCCATGTGTGCCCCGGCAACGTTTATTGAAGTAATACCTGCTTAATAATCACATTGGTATTGATTATTGAGTTTGGCTTTTCACAGCATGAGGTTTGTTCTGGAGATGGGATGTCAGGCCTTCAGCTGAGAGGAAAACCCTGCATTTTATTACCTGCTTAGTCACTAAAAATAGGTCAAGGCGCAGACGTGTAGCATACCAAGCAGTTGTTAGAGTGAGACTTTACACCCCTGCCAGTGCTGGGATCAGGGAAGGCGGCAGCAGACCTCTGCCTTACACACCCTGGGCTGCACCCGATGGCAGGTCCAGCCGTGGCTGCTGCCACACCTGCCTCTCCGGCTTACCTGGCTGTTCTTTGTCTTTCCTTGCTTGGTACAGGCACCTTCCCCCTTGGCACGGCATGAAAGAGCTTCCTCAGATGGCACGAGGGAGTGATGTGGAAGCCAATCCCAGACTTCAAAGAACTTTTTGCTTTTATCCCTACTTCAGCCAGAACACAGAGATCTTTTCACCAGCTGCTTTTAGTATTTCAGACCAGAACAAGGGTCCGCCTCAGTTTTGGGTACACCCCGCCACATTAAATCCATCTACCCCCGAGGAGACGGCAGCGGTTAGGGTTTCTTCCTGCGAGACAGGAGTACAGTTCTCCGTTCAGGGGAAAAGAAACCTACATCCAGAGAAGTTAACTGAAGTCGTTTAGTAAACAGACTTATTTGTTTAAACAAGACTTTATTGAAGACATTTTAGAAGTTTATGTACAAAACAACATTCCCACCCCCGTATCAGGATGTTAGTCACCCACTGGGAACAAAGCGTGTGCCTGGTGTGCGCTGTCAACCTGGGGACACTCGGAGGCTGCTGAGAATTCTACAGAAGTACCAAATTCATGCAGTTTAGAGCTGGGCAGCTTCAGCCTTGATTGAGTTAGGACTGAAGGAAACAGCCTTTTTACAGAGACGTGTCTCCAGCAGACTGAATATACAGGAACCTGACAGCCTACACTGGCCTTACTCTGAGGTCAGGTCATTACTTCTGCAGACAGCAAGACCCACTTTGGTTTTGGAAGTGAAGAGGAACCAGCCCCTGGATTTAACTTGTAGTTTTTAATCTATTTTAGATGGTTCCAGGAGATATCCGACGCTAGGAGCACAGTAGTATTTGCAGGAAGCATTAGAACAGAGCAGTAGCAATACCAAGTAAAAGAATCCTTTAACCTCACTTCCCAAAAACACCCAGGGAGGGGCTGGCTATCAGACTGGCTATTTCAACTAGCATCTAGGAGAACCCTAGGGACACAGGCGTTAGTGGCACAGGTGAAATAGTGACTGACATGCTGTTTCTGTGGCGCGCTGTGCGCTTTTACCACGGGAGAGTTTCCCCTTGCCAGTCCAGGAAGGAACCATTTTCTTTTTCACCAAGACGGTCCAGAACAGAGAGGATGCCTGGAATAGCCTCTTGCACCTGCATGGGAGCCTAGAGCAAATCAAGCTCAGATTATTACTGGCAATATCCTGCAGAAGGGAACTGAATCATAGAATAGTTTGGGTGGGAAAGGACCTTAAAGATCGTCCAGTTCCAACCCCTTGGAACTTACCATGTTTCCGCCCATGTCTGTCTGAAGCCAGCCTGGATGCAAAGAAATACAGAGAATTCCATCCGATTTCAAGTCTGCAGCAAGACACCTGGTGATCATGTTCAGTGCAGTCTACAAGAGGAGAAACCATCTATTAGCGTACGGGTTTTACAGACCTTGAGCAGGACCTTAAACCAAGCAAACTGGCACCTCCTTTCCACCATGCTGTCTCCTGACAAACGAAGGGGCGGTAACAGCATCACAGTAACTTATCCAGACTTACTGGGGGCTTCACTCTCAGAAATAAGAGATAGTCTCTTAAGAGAGGCTTTGTGAAAGACCTATTGCCCAAAGCTTATTGCCCAAAGATGAAACTAAGTTACTGGGGAAGATAAAGTAGCATTTGAAACTCCTAAGGAGCTGTGGGGAAAATAATATTGACATAAGGACTCTGTTTTTCTGCAATAATCACTACACAAACATCCAGTTTTTTACTTCGGAACAGGGAAAACAAGCACGTTAACAGCTTATGAGTAGGTGGTGTAGGAGAAACTGTATGTCTAATCTTGACTATTCATAAAAACTCAGTCCCTGGATGTGACAAAACTAAAAACTCCACCTCTCAGTCATTAGCAGTAGCGGCTACGGGCCAGCACACCCTTTGCTGAGTTTCATGTCTGCTGTGCTGCTTGGACTGGAAAGGAATACAGATAATAGGACACAAACTTGATGACATCAGTTCTTTTCTGAACACCGAGTTCCTCTGAAATGGATCTATATCAGAGGAGTCATGGATGTTTCTTAAGAAGCTGGCACGCTTGCTCCGGATCTATGGTTTCACAAGTCCCCTTTCCACCTACATGAAGAACATCTCATGTGTCAGCCCTCCCAAGAAAGCACCGCGCTCCTCAGAGCATTGTCTTTGGCTCAGAGAGGCCTTTAACTCAGAGGGCCACCCTCACCCAGTGAGCACAGCCCGGAGAAGCCCGCTAACCTTCGCTATCCTGTAAGGGTAGACCTTGAGGAACATCTCGTTGGCCTGAACGAGTTGCATAGAGGCGGCAAGAGAGGACATGTTGATAATAGCAGCTCTGTGGCAGCCCATGCCTGTGCTCAGCTGGGCTGCCTTCCTCAGGAGGGGTAGAAACGCCTGTGAAAACAAGAGTTTGTTTGAATTTGGTCACCGCGCTCTTGGACCATTCAAGGCAAGCTGGACTCTCAGGTTCTGCTCTGTGAAGGACTGCGGTACAACCCAATGCCACCGTCCCCAGAGGAGCTGATATTGGAAACCTTTCCATAACAGCCAGCTCTAAGAAGCAAGGACCTTTAGTTCCTTCTGCTCACCTCCCAGCCTGACCACTCCACTGAGCTGACCTCACAGCAGATGGATTTAAATAAAGAGAAAGATCCTTGATACAAAGGATCTCTTGCTGCTCTCTACGCATGCAGTTTGATATCAACCTGTGTCTGTGCAGTACTGGTGACAAATCCTTGGGTTATATGTCCAGCTCACTAGTGGAGAAAACTCTTATTATACCACAGATAAAGCGCATTCTTCCCAGTTCTTACCTTGGTGACCATCAGCTGGGCAACTGTGTTGGTTTCATAAATGGTGAGCATTGTCTCCGCCGTGACCTCTTCCAAGGAAGCGAGCACGTTGATGCCGGCGTTGTTAATGAGGCAGTTCAGACCTTTGTCTCCCACAATTTCTTCCACCTCCTTGACGACTTTCTTGATGCTGTTTTCGCAGACCACATCTGCACAGAGGAGCCAANTGCTAAGCTCTTGGAGCTCCTAGGAAGAAGAAATCATGCGCGTTACATTTCATATATCTATATCCATCTCCACGGCTATTACATAAAACAGTTTGAGATCTGCACCTCCAGAACTGCAACTGCCATTCATTTCAGAATTGGACTGAAGGCAGCGATTTTTTGTTTCCCAACAAAAACTGCTTAGCAGCTTTCCCCGAGAGCAAGACCAGCCGCTCTGAGAAACTGAACTCTTCACTTGTTTAGTCAAGATACCAGCACACTAGATTGCAGAGTTCGTTCTCAATTCAAAGGTGTATTTGCAGTGTAACCAAAGGTCTGTGATCAAGCGACTACAACTGCTGGTTCCACGACAGACCCCACACACAGACTGCATTCCAAGCCAGTAATTCCTCTCTTCTGTAAGAAAAGCTTCATTCTGAAGCTCAGTCAGTGCTAGACATCAGTCCAGGGCAACAGGGATGCGTAAGAGAAGCCATTGGGAATTACTGTTTGTTTGCAGGAAAGGTTTCCAAGCAATTTGCCCATGAAAATTCTGTTTTCCATCACTCTCGTCAGCTTCAGTTCTTGTAATTGAAGCTAAAGCACACAAGAAATAGGTTACAAAAAACTGTATGTACAGCAACTGTCCATGAGAACAATTCTCTCCCTACTAGATAGCAATAATTCAGTCGCCTGTCTCCTACCTCTCAGTAGAGGAATGGCCAGTGTTCTTGGAGAAAATTTATACTACACTGGTACTCCTGCTGGACAAAGCGTGTCCGAATTGGATTTATAGGCCCAGCTGGAATACGCCAGGTTTCTGTGCCACGCAGCCAAGTGGGAAGCGTGGCCAAACCTAACAGATGGGTTACATACTCCCAGCCGCGTTTAGGAGATGAGCAACCCGGGCCAAACATTCCAGCTCAAGCAAATCCATTTCTTTAGGAGCCCTTGGGGAACAGGGGTCAGGAGGGCTGGTTTTGAAAGAGGCCTTCTTAGCCACTTGGAGACAGTCGGGGACTCCATGTCCTCTGTCAAGCTCTTAACACGTTGCATCTTTTATCTCAGTTCACGCTCGGCAACATTCTCTCCCGGCTTCTTAAGAAAAATTGTCCTCCCACTTAGTACAACCTACAACTGCAGGTCAAGCCACCAAGGGGAGGGGGGAGAGGAACAAGCCAGAAGCACAAACCCACCAGACATTCCTTGGATAGGGCTCAGTGGGACAGGTTTCAACAAACTGAAAGCCCAGAACGCACTATCTTGTTTATTGATAGTCAGGCATGAAATAGTTCTGCCGTGTCAAGGCCTGCAATAATTATGCGGCTTTGGACTGTCCGCTGGACGTTCGTTTGGCTGTGCCGCTCGCCTGGTAATGAACTCCAGAAGCGCTCTGGCTGCTAGAGGTTGGCTCGTTTATTTATAGTCAGATTGCTTTACTCTGACAGGAACAAGCTACTAACTTTGGCTAAAAGGCCAGAGACGTTTTGTGTAGTGGCAGCAACGCTGAGGCTTCCAAAGCGAGTAAGTAGTATGTTCAGTTAAGAGCTCCAAACACCGTAGCATTCTCCAAAACATAAACAGCATGAAATTGCAATTGCTGCATGCAAATCAGGCTTAAAATGCAATGGTTTTCCCACTTAGTTAATTATTCGGCTGACAATCGACTCCCACTTCATTGATTTAAGTTTCTCAGAAGCAGCTTCCAGGCACAAAGTACAGCTTTGGCCTCCAGGAATGTTCCTCCACCTGATATAAACATAAGCTGAAAGATCCAGTTAGAAAACCCAAAAATTGAAGAAAAACCTTTTCCCTTCTGTGAGTAGAAGGAGCATGCGGAGAGGAGGATCAAGACAAGTTTGTGGTACAATCAGACACAGACGTCCACGTGTGCTGCTTCTCCTCTTCGCTCACAACAAGTAGTTTTGATCAAAGAGATCAGAAGCTTCCTCTGTCCAGAGACCTCTGAAAATTTTACTGCAATGCATGTACATACAAGTTACTGATTACCCTCTGAAGGGAAAAGCTTTCCTGGAACGCGCTGTGGTCACTTGTCCGATGCCTCGTTCTCCTCCCCCATTAAAACCAAACCAAAACAACCAGCCAAATCCCCAACAAAACAAAATGACAAAACCCAAACCCACACCATCAAAGTTGTCTGCAAGACTGTTTTGCAGCAGACCTGGTAGAATCCTAGAACCACAGAATAGCAGGTTGAAAGGGACCTCAAAGATCGTCTGGGCCAGCCTTTCTTGGCAAAAAACATGGTCTAGACAAGACAGCCCAACACCCTGCCCAGCTGAACCTTGAAAGCATCCAATGCTGGGAAACCCAGCACTTCCCTGGGGAGGTTGTTCCCATGGCTGGTTGTTCTCATCGTGAACAAGTTTCCTCTTGTGTCCAATCAGACTCTCTTGTACCCATTACCCTTCCTCTTTTCCATACGACTTCTTGTAAAAAGGGAATTTCCATCTTCTTTGTAGCCACCCTTTACGGAACACGGTGATAAGGTCTCCCCTAAGCCTCCTTTTCTCAAGGCTGAACAAACCCCCTTCTTGGCCTTTCCTCACATGACAAAACCCAGTCCTTGGTGGCCCTTTTCTGGCTCTTCTCCACGTCTTTTCTGTATCGCAGGGACCAAAACTACACCCAGTATTCCAGGTATGACCTGAGAAGCATGGAGGACACAACACTAACCCTAGTACTGTCTCCAGCAGCGTAGCAATAGAAGCGCCTGGACGACTACCCCTGAGAACCAGCTCAGGGATTCCAAGAAAAAAATGTAAACTTTCATTAAAATCTGTTGTTTCTGCTTGCTGATTTTAATTACACTTAACAAAGAGTCAGCCTACTCCAATTTAAACAAGTTCCTCTGGCACTCGAGGCTCCAGAGACAGATCCATCAGTCCACCGGGATATTTATTGCTAGATCTCATCCAGGAACATTATGTTGTCTGTGTCATTTAGCAAGATTTACTTTGCTTTCCTCCTGAAAGCGTTACTCACTTCAGCTTCAGCTCTTGGAAAGGAGCTGGCCACACAAAGCCAGTTGGAAGCAATCAAGACAAACTAAAAGAGCCCTCAAGGCAGCTTTGTCAGGCCAAGGATACCTGAGTATCTTTTTCACATCATCCTGCTTGCAATCGGGGCAAAATCAAAGACGTATCACGTTTGCCTGTGTCTCTCCAAGAAGGGCTATTCGGTGTCACAGAGTGAAGCCAACTCACTGTTGGATTTTACAATAGCTCACACCAAGCTGCCCCAAAGCCACCGTCCTCTCTGACCAAGACCTTAATGCTGTAGGAAGTGCAAAACACTTCCAGAAAGAATCATAGAATCATCAGGTTGGAAGAGACCCACCGGCTCATTGAGTCCAACCATTCCTATCAAACACTGAAAAAACAAACAATACTGTGATAACAGAGAATTCGAAAGACTTCAGGAATGCCCCCTTTGCCTCATATAACACATCTATCTCGCCTGAGTGCTGCTCCAGAGATGGCTCAGCTGCTCTTCGCCGACAGCAGACCACATGGCTAAAATATGTAGGAAAAATAAAACAAACCCCAAACCTGACAGAGATAGCGTGCGGCAGCACTTGAGGGCGAGCCGGGTCTGACAAGGGAACAGACACAGCGCTGTTGGGAACGCTATCTCCTACTTCAAAGGAAGGGAAACAGCACATTAAGCCCTGGAAGCTTTCCAGAGCCCAGCATAGGACTCAGCCGCGCGGGACTGAACGCTTTCTTGTTCACCTGGAAGCACACTTGGGCTTTGGGGAAAGCAGGAGTAACAAGAGATGCTCCTGTCCCGAGGTCCCACGTTCAGCTCTCAGCCCAGCGGAGCAGAGCCAAGCTGAGGACTGGAAGCACTGGGAACAGAGTCACACTACAGCTACTTGGATCCCTTCAGCTATCTCGCTCCTTCAGAAAGCCATCGCCTCCTTCCACACCTCAGCAGGCCTGGGGGGACTACAGGGACATAAACCTCTGGTGGGTGTAGTCTTGGGTCAGAGGTTTTTCCCTATTATGGGAAAGCGGGATGGGGGGGAAAGAAAAAGCAAGAAAGAAAAGCAGGAGTGGGGGAGAATTCCAGCTGTGTCTGTAAGCCTCTACGGGCTGCCTAACAATAACTGTCCTGTGGTTTTGTCCACCTGGGGTGCAAAGGCGGGGAGTCAGCATTATTTTCCAAGAGATTTGTGGCTGCTTCCACTCTCAGCGCAGGAGCAGCCACAGTAAAGGCAGATCGGAATGAAAACAGGGCTGAAGGAATCCAGTGTGGTGCTTTTCAAGGAGGAGCCGTGGTTATCTAGATGCGCCTGCAGGCCTGCTGCATGTTATCGTGTGATCTGAAGCCCATTTGTTAGGCAAATGTTGTGTGGAGGCCACCGAGGAGTTTTTCAGCACAAGAACCCAAGTTATTACAACTTCTGCCAACACAGTCACATGCAAAAGCTTGCAGCTGCTCAGCATTATCCCAGGGCGAGCGGGAGATGCGCTGCTTTCTGTCGTAGGCAGAGGAGAGCAAAGTCAGACCCTTCTCCAGCACCTCTTTTACGGTCAGGTCCTTAGGGGCTCTTTGGAGGTCCCCAAAGTACACAGGGTGTGTACGCAACCGAGATCCCCTGGATAACCCTCAGCTAGCAGGGAATTGCTGCTATTGTCCCCAAGATGGGCACTGGGCTTGCAGTAGCGGAGCATATTTAATCACTTTACCACTAAAACTTTTCATTTAAGCTCTTAGAATCATAGAACGGTTTGGGTTGGAAGCGACCTTAAAGCCCACCTGGTTCCAGCCCTCTGCCATGGGCAGGGACACCTCCCCGTGGATGCTTTGCCTTTCCTCACCACGTTTAAGCAACGCCAACAAAGCAGCTCACAGGTTTGAGAGGGTCAGTTGATTGCGACACAGCAGGGTTGGAACCCACCTCAGAACTCAGAAGGTTTAGTGCCAACTTCATGCCTTGCGGATGAGACTGGTGGGACTCCTGCGATACCTTTAGTAAAGATTCCCCTTCCTTGCGGAGTTTCCAAACCCATCTGTTAGGAATAAGCTTTCAGCTGGCTGCAGAGGTTCCTATTGATGTGCTGCCAAGACGCAGCACATGGCCTAGAGGTCCTTACAAAGAACAAAAACCCACCCTGATCCACCAAGGACAACCCTTGCCCCCCTCCAAACGAGACAGGATCGGGATGCATCCCATGTGTCCTGCAGAACGTGGCTCTGGGCCAGCTTCCTGGAGACGGGACTGCCAGCGGACTACCCAGGTTCTACTGTTGCAAGCAAGGAGGGACCTAGACTCTTCCCAGGCTCACTGGGCTCTTTGAAGGCTGTTTCATCTTCTTGTGAAGGTTTACCAGCCTTTTTCCTCAAGATTTTTCAGTACTGGCGACGCGAAACCCCTCCCGACTTAAGATACATCCATATAATGTTTCCTAGGAAGCCTTTCCCACTGATGGAACCATTTCACTTCTCCGTGTAACTGATCCAAGACCATTATTAATGAGAAGTCAGTGCTGAGCACAGGAGCCAACAGGTGAAAAGGAGAACCTGCCTCAGCCCCAGCGAAAGCAGCTTTAGAACAAACAACCGCGCGGGGAGATTTCGATCTAACAATGGGTCGTATGTCTCCGCTGGTTTCCTGTGCCACTACGGCACCGCACGGTTGTGCAATCACGGATAGGAAACACGGCTGGGACAGAGGCCAGGCCGGGTGACAGGAGTTAAACGCAAACAGAGCGGTAGCGAGTACCTGTTCAGGAGCTGATGTGGTGCAGAAATGGGGCAGGAGGGGGAAGCTGCAGGAAGCGGTGGCTCTGAGAGGCAGGTTGCGCATCAGATTTCTGTCTTACCGGGCTCTCTCTCAGCATAAATGTGCTCTCTCAGAAATAGCCTAAATGTGCTTTTGTGCCGGAGAGATCGTTTTGATGATAAGAAACAAAATCAAGACCTTTTCCTTTGGTTTCTAAGTGGAGCGGCACGGTGCTACCTGAGATCCGAGTGCTTTCTGAGAACCCGGTGCTGTCAAGGGAAGCCTCAGCACCATCTTGTAAAGTTTTTGGGCGGTAAACAAAGTGCGTGTGATCACAGTTTGCCCTGAAGAGAATAAAATCCACTATAAGGAACAGCCATACAGGCTCTGTTTGCCTCTGCATGTGCCAGGGAAGTTGCTTTTCGCTGAGGCAGCCTCGTGCCACGCTTGAAATGGGAGATGCAGAAGCAGGGGGGTTGGTACCGGCTCTCCTAACCGGTGCCCGTGGTAATACACGGGGGCTTGAGAGAGTCACGGAGCCGAGAGCTCAGATTCTTGCAGCTCTAGAGCATCCAAGCTGGCCTAGGGAAGGAAAAGTGTGTATCACTGTGCTGCTCCGGCAGCATCCCAGCTTATCCAGGCACCTGGACCAGACTGGAGATGCCACAGAGGGCACCAGTGGCCACCAGCTGATCAGACTGAGAACCTTCATTATCTATTTGCCTCCCAGAGTTTTAGGGAGTCCGTCTAATTTGACTGACGGTCATTTATAACACTCTAGGGATGGGGAAGGAATCTGAATGCGTCACCGCTGTGCTGTGGCACCAGGAGTGCTGGCAGTAAGGGGAAAAGGCTACAAGTTAATTGAACAGCAATAAAAAGCTGAAGTTACCGTGCTCTCAGCAGAAGGCTCTGGTCCCGACCCAGCCAAGAAGGGCACTAACAGGGGTTTCTCTACCTCATTCATTCGGGCTTTCCCTTTCTCCAGCAGAGAAGGGGGTGAGAGCAGGGGCACGGCTCCTTCTGGGGACACAAACACTGTGCAGAGGAGACGAGAAAAGCTGCAGAGGGTTTCCCTGGGAAGGCTCTGGGTTACCCTGCAGGGCTCGGCTCCACGAAGAGCTGCAGAAAGCCGGGACAGGCGCATCTCCAGCTGCAAATCCAGCGAGAAACCCGGGGACCAGCAGCGCTCGGGATGCTGCAGCCACCGCATCCTCCACACACGAGCACCCCCGACGGCCACAGCCCGTGCCCCTCGCAGCCTCGGGGGCTTCCAGGACACCCTGCGGGACCCCAACACCCGGCCCGGGCAGGCGCTCAGCCCCCCAGCTCCATCCCATCTCGCTCTGCGCTTCCAAAAAGCCCCTTCTCCCCCGCATCCCCGCGGCTGCCAGGACCCCCCGACCCCGCACCCCAGTCGGGCTCGGGCAGCCCCTCACCTGCGCCTTGTCGGGCTCCCGGCAGGTGGCCAGGACCAAGTCGGGCGCTGGGACAGCGGCTGCGAGTCCCCGCACCAGCCCCAGCCCGATGCCCCGGCTGCAGCCGGTGATGAGCACGGAGCGGCAGCGCGGCTGGGCCATGCGGGACCGGCTCGGATCTGCTCCTCTTGGCTCGGTTGGGCTCGGCTCGGCTCGCTCTGCTCTCAGCGTGGCCCCTCGCTGCTCTTAACCTGCGTGCGCGGAGCCCGCATCGCCGCGCTCCCGATCCCGCCCCCGCCCCGCCCGGCTCAACTCAACTCGGTTCATCTCAGCTCAACTCAACTGAACTTAGCTCGGCTCCTCTGCCCTGCCGGCTGCTTCCAGGGTTAATCAGAGTTATAGAATCACTAGGTTGGAAAAGACCTCTTGCATCATCGAGTCCAACCATTCCCATCAACCACTAAACCATCTCCCTGGGCACCTCGTCTACCTGTCTTTTAAACCCCTCCAGGGAAGGTGACTCAACCCCCTCCCTGGGCAGCCTCTGACACTGCCCCATGACCCTTTCTGGGAAATTTTTTTCCTGATGTTCAGCCTGACCCTCCCCTGGTGGAGCTTGAGGCCATTCCCTCTTGTCCTGTCCCCTGTCCCTTGGGAGAAGGGTCCAGCTCCCTCCTCTCCACAACCTCCTCTCAGGTAGTTGCAGAGAGCAATAAGGTCTCCCCTCAGCCTCCTCTTCTCCAGGCTATATCCCCTCTGGAGGGATGCTGTGTTGCAGGATCTTCACCCGAGCTGGTTATCACGCCTGGAAAAAACCTGCTGGGGAAGCAACCACCGTCCCAAGAGGAAGGGCTGGCTCTGCTCTTCCCTCTCCTACAGGGATCACAACCCAGTTTGGTCCCCTGAAGATACAAATCCCTGTTCTGCCAGCTTCTGCAGGGAAAAACTCTTTCCTGAGTGCAACTGCTTCTGGAGGGCATTGCAGGGCTGCCCTGGAAGAGGGGATCCATGTTCCTAACAGTGAGATAAAGAGAGAGGGGTGAAACTGCTTCCCCCAGCACCCAGGAGCAGGCAGGAGAACAGCAAGAAGAGGCAAGGTCCCTCACAGCGTGATGAGCAGAGGCAGGAACTGAACCCCCAGCTCTGGAAGGCAGAGGCACAGAAACTAAAAGCACTCAGCTGGGATTTAGGGAATTACACCCCAGCTTCTCGTGATACATCCTCTGTCAAGCTGGACAAGCGAGCAAGAGTGTGATGGCACAGCTGAGGTGTGGTCAGAGCTTAGGCAGCTGCTATTTCTGTGTCGTTCCAGGAGGTAGATTCATCCCCAGCGGCTTTTGGAGAAGTCTAATCACAATTCCAGTTCCTGTCGTTACCCATCGACTGTACAGGAAAGACAGGGGACTCTCCAGCTTTGGTGTCTAAGCTCTCAGGGAGTACGAATATCCCTCGTTTCCCTATCGTGTCTTCTCCTGGCCCTGTAGCATTGTGTTCACAAGGAATAGTGCTCTGAAGACTGAAAGGAACTCACATGCCACAAATGGATCAACTGCAAGGGTTTTTCCACAGCAGGACCCTGGGGAAGGGCCTCCAAATATATACAAATGAACGCGTGGATCCCTCACCCCTTATTTAAAGTGGATCCTTGGGATTAGCTGGTGGGAAAAGCTCACCTTTGTGTGAAGATCAGCTGTGGCAACAAGCCAGCAGCAAGGCTGCCCTGTATGCCGCTACCTGTGTTTTAATCCTTTCTTCCAAACAAAGCTCCCCTTCCAGAAATCTCGCTCTCACGAGCGCTCCTCTCTTCCAAGCAGTTTAATCAATTACCTTCCTTCCATGCGTACGGTGTTAATTACAGCACAATTCTCTTTGTGCGTTACCGACAGCTTTTGGAGGCTTTTCAAACAATCCCTGTCAGGCACAAGAGCGTTTCATCGACCTCTTTGTGCTTGTAATTTATTCGGTCCTTGCTGTCAGCACCCACGAGTGCCAGCGCTGCCAAGCGGAGCCGCAACTTTGCACGCGTGAGTTGAGCTGGGACCAGCAGCCCTGGGGCTGGGGGGCACATTCCTGCGCTCGGAGAGCTGCGATTTCCCCCTCCCACAGCAGATTTCTTGACGCTTACTCCAGCTACATCTCAAATGAGAAAAATGTGTATCCCAACCTAGACTTGTGTGGATCAGTGGATGTTCTGTTTGGTATTAACGGGAGAGGTACAGAAAGCCCAAGATGCCTAACTTCAAAGAAATAGGGATTTAATTCAAAGGCTTGGAAGCTGATGACTGCAAAGACCTTAAAGTAAAACTCCGGAGTGCCCGCTTCGGAATGCAGAGACGGTTATTCTGAGTGAAATGTGACAGATACTGTGATTCTTAGCACTCAGCACCATGAATGCTGAAAAGCTGCTTGATTGTAAATCATAGAATCACAGAATCACCAGGTTGGAAGAGACCCACTGGATCATTGAGTCCAACCATTGCTATCAAAATCCCCTAGAGCTACCACATACAGGTAGTCACTGTCTAATTCAGGCTTCCTGAGCCAAGGAACCCCACATTGCCTGCCCCGAGGGCCGCGCACGGTGCCGCTGGTGAGAACAGGCGCCTGCGTTACACAGAGCTGCGTCTCCTCCCATCCACGCCTCAGCCCCACACTCCTACAGCTCCACCTCCTGCTTCCCCTGGCTACTCCAAACACCTTCTCCCAAGCCCAGCTCGCTGCCAAGATGTTCTGCGCATTGGGCTTCGCTTGGAAAGACAGATTGTCTCTTCAGAACAGGGTGTCTTTTAATCCTGTGACACAATCCCTGTTGTTCTGGAACCAAACCACTTTCGTGTAAAAATAGACACTTTCTCCCTTGTTTGTTTTTTTTCCTCTCCAGGTTTGAACAAATGTACTCAAAAGCAGATGACTCTCTATTCAGCGCTGTCCATCAGCGGAGTAGTTCACAGAGCACAGACGCTGGTTTTTAAACCAAGAGACATCAGGTCTGTGTAAAAAAGCCCACACAGCCCTGGGCCCCACCTTTCCCCGTGCTACCTGCAGCAGAGGCCGTGCCTGCAGCCAGCAGAACAGAGATTTTACTACGGTAAATCCCTCCCAAAGTCCTTCTGGAGGGAGCGCGTCTTAAATCTGCCTCCCTGTGTGCTGCTCACCTCGGGAACTGGGAAAGAGACAATTCCGGAAGCATCCGGAGCAGAAGGAATTGAACAGGGAAACACTGACTATCTTTGAGAACTGGAAAACAGAGATCTGCGGCTGACCTGCTTCGAGCTGTATCCAGGCAGCTAGAATGAGAAAGGCAGAAACTAGAGAACGCTGCTAAGTTAGGTCGCTCGCATCTGAATAGTCAATCGATGTTACTTTTCGTATCACATTATGTCTCAGCTACTTCAGCATCTCACCTTCCCCTCTTTTCAAATACCAAGTATGAAATAATTCGTTTCCCTCTGTGAGCAAAGGTCAAGGCAGAGTTTGTTGACCCAGGAAGAGATTAATTTACAACCCAGACCAGTGCTCTGCCGAAGCTCTGAGGTGCTTTCTGTGCATCTGCTGCCTATCTCAGCTGTTTTTTTTATCAGCTGAGATGCAATCAGAACTGCAATAAAGATATTTAAACCGACTGCTGCTGCAGGGCAACCAGGAAAGACCCGACCTTCCCCCTGCGCAGGCATTAGGGGCACCTGCTGAAACCAACCAGTAACTTCGAACAGGTAGGTGAGCGGCGAAGCACAAAGTGGTAATTCCTGTTACAGAAGAGAACGTCAGGGGGAGTGGGGAGGTGAGAAGCAGTTCAAACAAAGATTAGTCAGGTTCTACGGGTAATTACACCCCATAATCCTCGGCAGCCTCCAGCACAGGAAAGCGGTGAGAGGTCAGCTAAAGGAAGGCCGACTGCAAATCCTTTCAAAGCTGCTTTCCCTCCGTACTAGAACTAAGAAAACTGCCAAGAGATCGGTTTGGATGTAGAAGTGTCACAAAGAGCCACTGTCACCCTGAGGCACCTGCAAGACTGACCTCAAAGGGCATCACGCATTGCTTCCCTGGGAGCAGACACAAAGAATTGAACCAGCAGGACCTACTCAGAGCTTTGCCAGGCTCAGATATCAGCACCCTGTTTCAGAGCAGACCCACCTCCTCCTCCAGGAGGAGCCCAGCACGGCCTCTACCCCTATCCACACTCAGGATGGTAACAACCGAGGTGGGTCTGAAACCTCCAGTTAGGCAATCGCTTCATTCAGCACCAAGTTTCTCTCCTTGGGAGCAGGCGCAGTGGTACAAGCTTGCAAGAAACCGCTACCACATGAATTCGATAGAAAATCAAATACTTTAATGAAGGTGGGGAGCATGAGAGTAACAGCTCAGATATACCACTAGAACTGATACTACTGGGCTGTGTGGGGGGGGTTGCTATTGGTTTGTAAATGCTGTTCTTCCAACAAGCATGCAGATCGACAAACTACTAATTCTTCAGAGTGTCAAAGATCCTGAGTAAAGAATTTCAAACCACTTAAAATGAATATATAGGAAATGCCTTATGAGCTGGTGGCCTGCACGCAGCATTGCACAAGATAAAAATATACTACTCTCAATACACGGAGCTAAATACTTTCACATTTATCAGAATCTTCCACGCGAGTCTTTCGATAGAATTCAAGTTTTGAGTCTTCTGTATATTTCTTCCACCTGTATTAAAGAAACGCTTATTTACATCGTGGGTCAAGGGTAAAGGCTAGTAAGGCCGTATTTTCCATACTGTAACTGTAACACTGCAAAATATATATACACAAATAGGACCTAATATAGGCAACGGTTCTAGAAAAGTCACCTTACATTTGTACAACATAATCGAGTCAGTATGAAGAGACAGCGTTTTTAGCACCAAGCCACTCCAATGGTGTTTATGAACAGTCTTGAGCCTTCTAGTTCCACAGGGAAGGACTGTTGAGCGCAGTTATTCCGCCTGCTGAGCCACGCGGGTCCTGCTTGCAGAACTGGGAGTCCCAAACAACACTCAAACCGCACTACGGTATGCAAACTACTACAGAGCAGGCATAAAAGCACCCGGAGACGAGTTCCGCAGCGTTACGAGGTGACACGCCAGCCAAACAGCCACCGAGACACCTATCGGATTCAGTTTTTCACATCATCCCTGTCCTGTTAGAATCTTTCCGTTGGATTCACGATGGGAAGTACAGAACTGCCAGCAGAACGGACATTACTCAAGCTGGTGGTTTGCAGGCCAGGTTAAACCCTACACTGCAAAGGCCAAACGAGGAAGAATTCCGCTGCGTAAATTCTAACGGAAAGAACTTTCTGCTTTATTCACCGCCTGTGCCGACTGTGGCCAGGATGGTCTCGCTCGTAGCGATGACTTGCTCGCTCGTAGGAGCGTGAGCGCTCGTGCCTGTGATTTCTGTAGTAGTGACTCTTCTTCTTGTACTTCCCCGAGTGGTCGGAGCGCTCCCGGGAGCGGCTCCTGGAACGGGATGAACTCCTGCTGCGGGATTTCCGTGGTTTGTGTGTTGAGTATTTGTAGTCCTTTGATTTCTTGTAACTCCTCACCTTGGAAGCTTTGTAGTTAGAACTGTGGTTGAACTGCCTCGGAGGAGAGTCACTGCGGCTCCGAGAACGGCTGTGGGACTTGGAGCCACTAGAAGTGGAGTAACTTTCACTTTTCCTATGGAAAAAGTAGAGAAATCATGTGGTTTTCTTAATATTAAATGGAATTACTCTACATTACTCTTAGTGCCTAAACGTAGTCACAAGACACACTAATGCTTCTCACTTACAGAGCCCAGGTGTGCAAGCCAGACCTGGCTCTGGGCTCTGGATGTTGTTCAACATCTCATAAAAACTAGACAGATTGTTGAATAAGAATTCAAACTTGCATTGACCGAGGGGTATGAATCTCTACGGCTCTCCAAGAAATGAAAATAAGATCATTTTGTATTTGATAAATTAAGGTTTGGCTGGAGCAACTGCCGATGAGACTGAATCTGGAGTTAAGAGTTCATCTACAGCAGAAAATGGCTTAACTACTCTCGTACAGTTTGGTAAAAACATAACTCATTAAAATGGCTGAAGCCATAAACTCACAACTCGAAATATAAAAATCCCCAACCAAGAGAAACCCTGTGGCTTGGCAGGTAAACGTGTCACCATTAAACACGCTGACATTCCTAAGAGTCTCAACACGCTCACACTTTCCCTTTGGTCGGTTTGGCTGAGGGATGACAAGGTCAGACCTGACGATTCCCTTGACCTGTGAGCCAGGACAGGACAACTCGCAGCTGGAACATTTCTGGGGTTTTAACCAGCAGCGCACACACCGCGATGTTATCTCACAGCCTCTCCTGTTGAGCAACTCCCCAATCTCACTCTGGGAAAGGAGCCTCAGAGCCTCTCCCAGCACACCCTGTTACAGGAGCGCTTACCTGTGCTTAGGGGATGCAGATCTGGATGGTGACCTCGAGTAACTTTGATCTCGACTTCCACTTCGACTTCCGCTTTCTCTTCCTTTCTGAACCCTGTGTGACACAGACAGTTCAGTTGTTTTGCTTCCAGTAATAATGGGAAAAATAAGCTGCTTTGTCCCCAAAGCCTTACCCGTTTACTGGGCTATTTGAACTTGTTCTTTTTGCTCCCTCCGTTTTCCTTTTAGCATTCTTCATTGCCTGAACGGGGAGTGGTGAAGGTTTATTTCCTTTAACCTCTTTTGGTGACTCTAGAAAAATAAGCCTTTGTTACCTTCTTTTGAAAGTATGGGTAGCGACCAAAGCCTCCCCTCACTCATTTCATCACTCTTATAATGACCAGGACCGTATAAGTGCAGTTAGCACGCATGCACAGATTTCTGCGTTACTTACCAGTTTTGGGGATAGGGGAAAATCCTGATGTGTTATCCAAACTGGGAGGTCCCTCCGGTACTAGACCCTTAGCTTGGGCTTTCGCCTCTTCAATAGCCAACTTTTTCTTTTCCACTTTACTTTCCAGATCAGACAGATCAACCTGTGAAAGCAGGTGACAAAACTCAGCAAAATAGGCTTTCTGCTTACTCATTTTTAGGGGGGAAGGTGGGAAGACACTAATTTATAGACCCTCAGACACTTGGGACCACTGTCCCGTCCCATTTAATGTCCCAGGCTTGCAGCTCAAGGTTTTTCAAGCCACGTTCCAAGCTGTAGCTATCAAAAAGGTTTATGATCCAAAAAAGCAGCAAACCTTTTTCCGAGTATAGAGCTGCAATATTTTGATGCAGATTTCTTGGATTTCTTCCTCCGTTGTTCCAAAAAGTAAAAACCAGTGTGGACGATTAGGAAGCGGAATCTGAAAGGGAAGGGAGGACACGTTCAGTTTTCTGCTTCTATGAAAAGACCTAACAAACCTGAAAGGAGCGGAACTGCGTGCTCACCTCCAGCGTCCTCGCTGCGAGGTAAATGCATGCACAGGCAATGCTTTCTGGCTGGAATCTCACAAAGACGTCTGTTCTCAGGCTATCGTTCATGTAATTCCTGAAAGACAGGAGATCAGCAAAGTTGCACGGCACCGTGAAGTTGTTTGGTGTTTTGGGGGCTTTTTTTGTTTGTTTTTACTTCTACAAGAGCTATTTCTTTCTGCATTCAGTTACTAGACTTCAACATTATATTCCTGTAAATCTAAAGAAAAGCTGAGTGATTTTACTAAAGTAAAAAATAATAACATAAAACCCCTCGAGGGGAGGGATGTGTGGCAGAAATTAAGCTTGACTGACTGCTGAAAACTCAGTTGTGAAAAGAGAACCAATTTTAACCTTACTTTTCCTTGTGGATCTCTACTGGCCTGCTCTCATGCAATAGACAGGTTACTTTCATCAAGAAAACATACAATATAACCTGAAGTGCTCAGTTAAAGACTTTTAGGTTCACATGTTTATCTGCAATAGGGCTGAAACCCAGGTGGTTTGCGGAAAGCTGCAGCTCCCGTCGCAGTTCTCCCATGAAAACGGAGTCCACTTCGGCACACAGGCATCGACTTCCACGGGAAACTTAAGGGGTCCCTTTTCTTTCAGAAGCAGGGTTTTCCATCCAGAACGGAATTCTTTTTGATGCAAAAAAAGCAGCCACAGAAGAAATCAGGGTGTTTGGGAACGTCAGTTCAGGAGAATACTCAGTATATTCAGGCAGATCTCCTCTTTGGCACATGAAATACGGTTTTCCAAATTGTCCCATTTCAGTAAAGTTGCTTAAAATGAACATTCATAGAATGAGAAAACTGTAAAATACGGCATATATTCCAGTCAGTACACGTAGGCATTACTCTTCTAAATCTTAAATACACAAAGTAACTCCCTGTGAATCTGTCAGGCTTAAGAAGATCTAGATTTTTCGAGCACACATGTCAAGCAAAGTCTCAGATGGGGAAAAGCTAAAACCATACATATACAACAAAAAGGCCTCCAAATGAAACACTTTCTGAAAGGAGTAATTAACCACGTGGGTACTCAGTACACAAGGATTCACTGACCCCCAAGACATCCGAACCAGAGACCACAGTCCAGACATTTGTAAGCAGTTTACGCAGGGCAGCCAAAAGAAATTTGAATTCCAAGAGGATCCAACTCCCACCTGCCCCAGCTGTCTTACATTCTTGCTTTTACAGAGGAGCTGCAACCCCAGAGAAGCGGTGGTCTACAGCAGCTCATCTTTCTGGGAGAAAGGGAACCTCAAAACCTGCTTTTCTTGTCCCGCGACAAAAAGAGCACAAACCTTTTTGGCAAAGGAAGCGATAAAGTAAGTGGTACTTCAAACATCTGGAAGTCATACAGCCTTTTTTTTTTCCAGTTTGCCAAATTGAAAAACAGGCCTGCTTCCAAGTTTGGCCTCTGCATGTTTTCCCTGTGGGCTCAGAATCAGACACACGAGGAAATGAATCCTTGTCACAACGTTTTGAGAAAAACAGGTAATGTGAAAACGTACATGTAAGAAAATTAAACTGGGTATCCACCAGTTCTCAGGTACTGGAAGCAACAAGCATCAGCGCACGAATGCGTTATTTTAACATCTGAAGCATTTCTCAATCAGGGTAGTTTCCTCCCTCCTCCTCATCTACCCCACCCCCCCAACAAACAAAAAACCAGTAGCGAGTAGCCTGTGACTCCTATTCGAGCACTTCATGTAAGGGCACTGCCAATCTGGCAGCGGGAACTTTAAATACTACATTTGGCTCCAAGCTTCACGCATGTACTCAACAGTTTTCTAACTAGTTTACAAGCGGAAATCACATTTCGGTTTTTATTTTGTTAATTTATCCCTTTAAACCTTAAACCCCAACTTAATTTTATCACTTAAGAATACATCATTTCAACAGTTATAGAGATATAACATTAAAAGTCGTTCAGAACTTCAACGATCAGGTGATAAAACGACAACCGTCAAAACGCGCAAGAGAAAGAAAAGTCAAATCATTTAAGCACAAGCAGCAGTTGGCCAGTTACTATACTATGGTGTATATACCACCTGTCTAGAGTCAGCCTTCTCTTTGGAGAGCCTGCTTTGGTTTGGCTGAAGACGGCAGCTATCCCTGCACCATAGCGCTCGGGCAGCCGAGGAGAAGTCTTAGTCACTTACCCTCAGAGGCTCCCCTTCGATCAAAAGAGTACAGAAAAGAAAAGTCAAAAGTGGTTCTCGACACACAGCTCACACTACCAGACAGTTCAGTCAGCAGAAATATGATCTTTGGATTCACTAAAGGTTTGTGGTTTTTTAACCACAGCATTGTTAAAAAGCATTATTGTTTAAAAACATTCTTTTTTTTTTTAAAGTTTAAGATGTAGAATTTTACATAAGCTTCCCATCCCCAAGCAAATCTCGGTTGTAATGAGAGCGACAAGGCAGAGGACATTTCTTTGCAAACATTATCCAGTCTTAGAAGCTGACGTCTTGCATTATCCACACTGATAAATTTGTCTGTGCTGATACTGTGTTTGGTACACCTGTAATCAAGCCCAGGCGCTGGGAAAAACCACTTCCCAGCACTGGGAACAGACTTAAACTGCACACAGTTTTCTCTGAAGAACAAAAAAAAAACCCCAAGGAAATGCTACTGCCCACCCAACATTTTCCCTTCAGCTGTAAAGTGAAAGCAGAGAGGAGGGAAGTGAGAAGTCAGGGTGGAAAGCTACCTTACCATTAAAACAGCGCCTCTAACTTAAGAGGCCGATCAACGTTTGGATAGTTTGGGGCACGCCAAGAACAACTGGAGCTGTCTGGCATGGCCCACAATCACTCCTGAGCAATGCTGCCCAGAGTGCTTCAAGTGACATATTTCTGCTACTGCCCCTGCTGGTCTCGTAGAACAAAGAAAATCAACTTACCATGAAGTCTGGACCAGGTGTTGGTTACGTTCACATTCTAATACCTGAAGGTACATAACGATTATCTGGAAGATACGGGTTATTGAGTTATTAACAAGAATCTGGAGAGCAACCTTTCTATTTCAGAGGGACTTCCATGAGGCATCCATTCTTTCAAGCTCTACAACACTCCAAAAAGAATGTCTGCAACATTCCTGTTCTTTACCCGCATCGCTTCTCCTCTCCAATGCAAGAGTTGGTGTGATCTGACACTCAATCAGATCTGACTTTCCTAGCTCTTCATTGTCTGAGCTCAGTCATCATGTTATTCATCTAGAGAACTCTTTTCAACTCTTTTCAAGCTAGGTATGTTCTCCAATACAATTCACAACTCCTTTTTAGCTGCTGACTTGGGAGAAAATATCGCTACCCTCAATAAGCAGTAACAGGAGCATAACAGAATCACAGAGAACAGATCTAACACGTTGTGTGTCACTGGTTTGTTCAGGTCTAGGACTTTTCTTAGGTTGGAAAGGAAAATGAGGATGCAGATAAAAAGACTATAATAGCAAAGATTCTTAACAATTAACAAACAAATATAATTGCCCTCTGGGGTACTGAAAACATGACTGAATTCTGCAAGTGAAGTAAGGTTAAAAAGGTCTTCATACATCAGCAGTTTTTAAGAAGAGGAGTGAGCATGATCCCAAGTTCTGCTGGCACAGAAATGGGAAATTCTTTTGCCTCACTTAGCTACTTCAGGCATATCCCTAACAGCAAAAAAGCACCAGCTTTAACATTTGCAGTAGTTACATCCTCCAAATATCATCCTGGTCTGACACAATACTGGGAACAGTCTCATTTCTAGTCAAGCCCCTCACACCCCAAGTGTGGTTTTTAGAACATCAGAAACTGCTAACCAGCTTGTACAGGTTTAATAACCTCAGCGTGCTTCCAACAGGAGTGTTTGTGTCACAGTGTTTCAGATAACAGCACATCACATCCCTAGCGCTCCAAATTCCCTTATGCCTAAGAATCTATGTTTAACTGATGTTTTCTAACATCAAAGCTACCTACTCATCTGACTTCAAGGAATACTTAGCATCTGCATCCACTTCCCGTCGTCACTCAGCAGTGATACAAGGGCAACTAGTAAGAATCTCTTAAACGAGAAAGAAGACATTGGGATCATAACAAGCTACTTTCACTGATTAACTAGCATTATCATGTACAAACTCTACAGCTTCCACACAGTTAAGCAGTCTACTGAAAGCATTTATATCATATAAAACACAGATTGTAAAGTTAGCTGATAGAGTACAAACCTTATGAGGGTGCTTTACGTGTACGCAAAATCCCAGCTCCTTTAACACTCTTCTTTCTGCCTTAATAATTTGATTCTTTAAGTTCACATATTCTTGATCCAATATTAGAGGCACAGGTTTTCTGCAAGAGAATTTCATGTTCTGAAGAAGACAACCTTAACTTTAAAGTACTCACACACAGGTTAAACTCTGTTTGTGTAAAACTAAGAGACGTTGCTACTTATAACACCAAAACCATTTACTGAATGAGTTAACTCACTTTTCTTCTTGAGCTCTCTCCAAGACACTCCCCGATTTACAAAACAGGCAACGATGCTACCATCAGCCCACAAAGTTAATAATTAAAATACCGCAAACACTTCAGATGTCTTCAAAGTCAAAGCTTACTTTTTTTCCCGTAGATGTCTAAGGCGATGGAACACGTTAATGACATCCCTTATGCGTCTTGGTGCTTCTTCTATTTTGGATGCCAGATGAACGCAGGCCATGGACACGTGCTGAAAGAGAAGGATTGCAAGATTGATGTTTCGCTCAAACCAGGAACCCATTGCCTCCAACAACTTCAGAAGCGATAATAAGAAATACTAAAAAATAGGCAAAATTAGTACTCTGTAGCTTTGTAAATTTATGCTGTTTGGTAAGTAAAATCTACAGGCTAGTTACCAACACTCTGATTACATCCAAGTTGACAACTTGCCACAACAGATCAAACATTAAAGGATATCTGTAGCCATAGACATCTTTTCATATTTTCTTACCTCCATGGAATGCTTCACAAAAGACTTGGTATAAAAAAAACGTTGAAATAGCACCTGTCCTGTAGCCATAGCCACCTAAAAAGCAAGAACCACAACAGGTATTAACACAACAATTACCGGTTCCAAAGAGAAACTACTCAGAATGACTTGATAGAATCACAGAATGGTTTGGATTGGAAAGGTCCTCAAAGCCCATCCAGTGCCACCTCCCACTGGATGTTTCTCCAAGCCCCATCCAAGCTGGCCTTGAACCCCTCCAGGGATGGGGCAGCCACCCCTGCTCTGGGCAACCTGGGCCAGGTTCTCCCCACCCTCACAGGAAAACATTTCTTCATGATCTCTCATCTCAACCTCCCCTCTTTCAGCCTAAAACCTATCCCTGCACTCCTGATAAAGAGCGCCTCCCTAGCTTCCTTGTGGGCTCTCCTTCAACAGATTTATGACCCAGAGGTTTGGTTGGAAAAGACCTTTGAGATCGATTCCAGCCGTACCTGTCCACTACTAGATCAGATCCCTGAGCACCTCATCCACCTGGCTTTTAAACCCCTCCAAGGACGGGAGCTTGATCGCCTCCTTGGGCAGCTGTTCCAGTGCCCGAGAATCCTTTCAGTGAAGAAATTTTCCTGATATCTAATCTAAACCTCCCCTGGTGCAACTTGAGGCTGTTTCTCTCATTCTAACACCTATCACTTGCAAAAAGAGAGCAGGACCCACCGTGCTACAACCCCCCTTTCAGGCA
>WAAB01006088.1:0-29548 GCA_013389865.1 Piaya cayana
CTAATCCTATGCAATCAGAGACATGTTTAAACCCTTCCTGCAATACATCCTGATGAAGAATTACCTCCTGGAGGGCAGATAAGGGGTAGTGTAGTCCACAAATGAGCTGATGCACTACTAGACGGCTATGAAATGGTACCAATGACAATGAAGTCATAGAGGTTTGCAAAGCCCTGGGAGCCATGGATTCTTCATGACCAGACTTGGATTCTGGGCATGAGTTTTAAACAGTTCCCCTGGGAGGCACAAGGGAGAGAATTTATTTTGTGACCCTCTTGTCACAGGTCTCAGTCACAGTCTTCTTTAGGCTTTAATACAACTTAGAGGTAGGAGTAGTCCCAATGGGATGTAAAAGCCCTTATGCAGGATGGCAAACGCTATTGAAATATGGCTCTTAAAAGGCTGTGTGGAGCTCTACATATCTAATTTCATCCCTTATATTTGGTTTGACAAGATTTGACTCCTTGCTTATGGTACTCTGCACAAGATGGTTTTTCCACCACCTTCTCTAGGTGGTATATTCCAGTGTTTCACTCTACACAGAATTTGAAATCTGTCCCTAAGGGAGTTTTGAATTAGACTTTACTGCATTTTTAGCTTATTGGTCCATCCCCAGTAGATAGAAAAGTTTAATAGCCTTAATTTCTGTTTTATCTTTTACATATTGGCAGGCTCTTCCTTCCTCATCTCTTCTTATCCTCTCTAGACTGCAGAAACTACAGCTATAAAAATCTGTTTCTCAGCAGGCTGGCCGTGGATCTTGGAAAGGCATCCTTTACTCACTCTGGCTCATACAGAACCCCTGCTTGGGGAAAAATTCAGGCTAACTGGCATTTACCTACTTTTAATTGGATTAAATTAGCACTTGCACTGGAGAAGTTCCAGCACTGCTTTTTGGCATCTCGACAGGGTGCTAAAGCTCTAGCCATCTCTGGTCTGGTGGTGCTGCCACTTGTGGGGGCACCATCAGAGGCAAACTGGTGCCTGGACAGATTAGACTAGGAACATTGCCCACTTGTCACATGTCAGTGTTCTGCCTCCTGGTTCTCTGACACAGGCTGATCCACCTTGGAGCAGCCCCTTGTTGCTACAGGTAGAGACCTGATTCCTTGAGCTCTCTTCGTGTAGCTCCCATCATGAGCTCACATGGCTCCCCAGGAAGCCTTAGTGCAGCTGTCCTGCAAAAAAATGTGTCAGAATTCATTTTGATTCATCTTTCTCCCTCCTCTTTCGACAAACCTTAAAGAAAACAAAAAATCCTGGAACATTGGGACACCTGAAGTCTTTCCCATACTACCACTCAGGCTATGCTACTAACCATAGAGAACCATCTCCTCAAGGAAAAGAGAAGGCAGACTTAGGCAGTGTTTGCTCACACTCTGCTAGCTCTTCCATCTCATGCATGGAATGGAATACATTCTTTGATGGATGCCAGGGCTGTGCCTACCCCAATACGCACCCATGCTACTTATTACATAGCTCTCCTATTCAGTTTTGTCCTGGCTTAGGCAGTGCTGGATAAATACTGACGTTTTTTCCATGTCTCTTGGGTGACACTCTCCTAGAGATCCCTCCTGTAGCTTCTTCTTTTTGAGTCAAATGAACACTGTCACTGTGTGTCACTTCTGTGAGCAGCTGCAGGAAGCAAGTCCTCTTTGGCAGAAATGTCACCTACTCTCTCCCAGATTATTCTTGCAAAACCACCCTGTTCTCCTCCTTGTCTAATGCGTTAAGTTTTTTGGACTGCTTCTCCAACTCATCATGTACTCCTCTGTGTTGCCTGTGTACCAGAGCTCCAGGGCTGCCATATATAGCAGTATTGGTGCACCGAAGCAAGGCTGAACATGAGAGCAGTCAGATTTATTTATCTGCTCTGACCATAACATTTGCCTTCTGGGCAAGCACTGGGGACCTGCCATGTAAGCAGTTACCATTTGAGCTCAAGAGCCAAAGTTCTGCAGTTAAAGTTATAAACAGCCTCTTATCTCTGTGCTGGACACAGAGAATGACCTATTTAACACATTTACCATCCTGTTTTAAAACAGTTTTAAAAATTTGGCCTTTACAGCTTCTGGTAAAATCTGCCTTTATTTTTGCCTTTTTTTTTTTCTTTCTTTCCCCANCGTTTAAACCCCTCCTGCAATACACCCTGATGAAGAATTACCTCTTGGAGGGCAGATAAAGTGTAGTGTAGTCCACAAATGGGCTGAGGCACTACTGGACGGCTATGAAATGGTACCAACAACAATGAAGTCATAGAGGTTTGCAAAACCCTGGGAGCCATGGATTCTTCATGACCAGACTTGGATTCTGGGCATGAGTTTTAAACAGTCCTCCTGGGAGGCACAAGGGAGAGAATTTATTTTGTGACCCTCTTGTCACAGGTCTCAGTCACAGTCTTCTTTAGGCTTTAATACAACTTAGAGGTAGGAGTAGTCCCAATGGGATGTAAAAGCCCTTATGCAGGATGGTAAACACTATTGAAATATGGCTCTTAAAAGGCTGTGTGGAGCTCTACATATCTAATTTCATCCCTTATATTTGGTTTGACAAGATTTGACTCCTTGCTTATGGTACTCTGCACAAGATGGTTTTTCCACCACCTTCTCTAGGTGGTATATTCCAGTGTTTCACTCTACACAGAATTTGAAATCTGTCCCTAAGGGAGTTTTGAATTAGACTTTACTGCATTTTTAGCTTATTGGTCCATCCCCAGTAGATAGAAAAGTTTAATAGCCTTAATTTCTGTTTTATCTTTTACATATTGGCAGGCTCTTCCTTCCTCATCTCTTCTTATCCTCTCTAGACTGCAGAAACTACAGCTATAAAAATCTGTTTCTCAGCAGGCTGGCCGTGGATCTTGGAAAGGCATCCTTTACTCACTCTGGCTCATACAGAACCCCTGCTTGGGGAAAAATTCAGGTTAACTGGCATTTACCTACTTTTAATTGGATTAAATTAGCACTTGCACTGGAGAAGTTCCAGCACTGCTTTTTGGCATCTCGACAGGGTGCTAAAGCTCTAGCCATCTCTGGTCTGGTGGTGCTGCCACTTGTGGGGGCACCATCAGAGGCAAACTGGTGCCTGGACAGATTAGACTAGGAACATTGCCCACTTGTCACATGTCAGTGTTCTGCCTCCTGGTTCTCTGACACAGGCTGATCCACCTTGGAGCAGCCCCTTGTTGCTACAGGTAGAGACCTGATTCCTTGAGCTCTCTTTCTGTAGCTCCCATCATGAGCTCACATGGCTCCCCAGGAAGCCTTAGTGCAGCTGTCCTGCAAAAAAATGTGTCAGAATTCATTTTGATTCATCTTTCTCCCTCCTCTTTCGACAAACCTTAAAGAAAACTAAAAATCCTAGAACATTGGGACACCTGAAGTCTTTCCCATACTACCAGTCAGGCTATGCTACAAACCATAGAGAACCATCTCCTCAAGGAAAAGAGAAGGCAAACTTAGGTAGTGTTTGCTCACACTCTGCTAGCTCTTCCATCTCATGCATAGAATGGAATACATTATTTGATGGATACCAGGGCTGTGCCTACCCCAATACGCACCCATGCTACTTATTACATAGCTCTCCTATTCAGTTTTGTCCTGGCTTAGGCAGTGCTGGATAAATACTGACGTTTTTTCCATGTCTCTTGGGTGACACTCTCCTAGAGATCCCTCCTGTAGCTTCTTCTTTTTGAGTCAAATGAACACTGTCACTGTGTGTCACTTCTGTGAGCAGCTGCAGGAAGCAAGTCCTCTTTGGCAGAAATGTCACCTACTCTCTCCCAGATTATTCTTGCAAAACCACCCTGTTCTCCTCCTTGTCTAATGCGTTAAGTTTTTTGGACTGCTTCTCCAACTCATCATGTACTCCTCTGTGTTGCCTGTGTACCAGAGCTCCAGGGCTGCCATATATAGCAGTATTGGTGCACCGAAGCAAGGCTGAACATGAGAGCAGTCAGATTTATTTATCTGCTCTGACCATAACATTTGCCTTCTGGGCAAGCACTGGGGACCTGCCATGTAAGCAGTTACCATTTGAGCTAAAGAGCCAAAGTTCTGCCGTTAAAGTTATAAACAGCCTCTTATCTCTGTGCTGGACACAGAGAATGACCTATTTAACACATTTACCATCCTGTTTTAAAATAGTTTTAAAAATTTTGCCTTTACAGCTTCTGGTAAAATCTGCCTTTATTTTTCCTTTATTTTTACCCTTTATTTTTTCTTTCTTCCCCCAAAAAGGTTGTCTTGGCTTCTTGCTTGCCTGCAGGGTTTGTGCCTGATGGAGTTTAATAGTAGATATGTACCATCCCGCTGTTTAAAGGTTTTTTAAACAAAAAACCACCTCTTCTCCCTTTTCTCATTTTTAGAAGGGTCACATCTATGAATAGTCAAAAGCCTGAGTGTTGCTATATTCTGCTAATTTGTGATGTTTAAAAATGGCCTTAACCTTTTCTACAATACTGTATTTTTTCCGCTTGAATTTCACTTTTCTTTGAAATAGCAGAATCTAATAGCAAATCTCCCTGAAGGACAAGATCTACATTAACCCTACATTCTACACGCTATAGCAGGAATACAACCGCGGTATACACTAGAAATTAACTTGCAAGAAAAATACGAGTAATTAAAATCCTGACAAATTCTCTAATTCTAAGCATCTTTCTCATATATAGCTTTATGTTAATTCAGCATTAAAAGAGTGTTTGTTAAGCAAAAAGAGACAAGGAAGGACAGGAAAGACTTTAGGATACAAAGGCAGAGTAGCCCAGTCTCCCATCCTGATGAAGTTAAAAGTTAGTCAGAGGCTGAGGCAAGCTTTGGTCTCTGTGTCATTGTTTTCTTAGCTAGTACTACAGGAAAGCTTGTTTCTTCTTCCTATCAAACCATCTTAAGGAAAACCAGAGCATGATGCTTCTTTTTAGGTGAGGAATGGCTCTTACATACTATAGGAGTGCACAAAACCTCAGCACCTTGCAGATAAAACCTCTTTTGTCTCAGGTTCCCTCCAGCTGATATTCCAGATCAGAAAATAGTCCTGTTAAGGACAGTTGAATCACCTAAATGCCTTTGCCTGTAAAGCTTTCTTTGCAGAGATACACAGGCCAGTTTATTTCAGAGGTGCAGTGATCAAAGGCATGATACAAAGATTCAGCATTGCTGTGTGCTGCAGAGGAAGGATGGAAGCAATTTGGGTCAACTAAAGTTAGAAACAGTCCCCCACCTCACGAAACAGATGTGAGCTTTGAAGTCAGAGAGATTATCAACAAGACAATCCAGCAGAGCCTATTTTCCCCGCAATCCAATTTCTGATTTGCTGACTCAATGCCTGTGCAGGATCCCATTGTTGGATGAGGACAGTCTGCCCAGTCCTGTGACCTGGCCTTGACAGAGGTCAAAAAACAGCATCAGAAAATGCAAAGCACTTGAGTAAATGATGCTGCAATATATTCCTGGAAAACAGTCCTTCCTGACCAAAGGAGTTTGTGATCAACCTAAGCCAAAGATTGAGGGAATTTAGGATCCTTATATTTGCCTGGTGTATCAGATGTGGACTGCAGGAATAACCACAGTTCTGTATAGAGCTAACAGCTTTTATCTGTTTATTTCAGTACTTTGGCCTGTGCCTGCTGGGGCTGGTGGTGGGATGTTGACTCAATACGACCATCAAGTACAGCTGAAGGAATCCTCTTTATGGAGTAGATGGTTTTCTACAGCAAGACCTTTATCTCTGCCATGCACAAGGTTTGTTTGGGAAAAAGACACTAGTCTGTCTCCTGGATATCCTCCCCTACCTCCCTGAGCTCTTCAGGGATGAAAGCTGTGGATAAAGAGAGCAAGCAGAGCCTTGATGGTATCCACATCCCCCAGTAACTGGGAAGAGCAGTTTTGATGAAGCCTTTGATTGCATCTATTCATGCTCACTACTCTTTTGTCACTTTTTCTTTTTTCCTGCCTGGCAAAAAAATATTCAGTTTAGATCCTTGTGCTGTTTTGATGAATAACTCCATTATTAGGGAAATCCCTGACATGTATGTCTGGATTTTCACGCTGCTCCCTAATGCAGACTCATAACTTCTAAGTGGCAGATGACTTCAACACAGTCTATAATTCACATTATCAGTGAAATAGGCTCTGTTCTATAGATGCCATCTTACCTTTCCAAATAGTCTTATGGCAGTACTTGCTTACAAGTTTCTGCTTAATGGATCATTGTAACAGCTTGAACTCGTCTCTTTCTTCCAGGATTTTATGCACCAACCTGTGCACCTAAGCAAAGCACAACCTGAAACAGAAATTACTGGGCCATGGACCCATTCTGCTATGTACAAATACAAACTATCAACTGCCTTGATCCTGCTCATTGTGTATTGACCCAATTAAGGCCAGCCAGGAAGTTAAACTCCCTCAAAAAGTCTCTAATATAATCTCTTCAAGGGGTTTATGCACCCAGAAACTAACTCATTTCGAGAAGGCTCACTGCTCCAGATCATTTCCTTGCATACAATCCTTCCGTGTCACAAAGTGGCATTGACCTGATGAGTTACCTTGTCCTTCATAGGCAACTTTACCTCCTTTCCTGTCACAGCACGTCACATCATGAAGGAAGAAGGACAGTAGTGATGTGGGTCATGGATACAAGCATTAACCATCTGCTTGCCTGTCTTCTGTTGAAGATCGTCACTATTCTTCTGCAGAAGATAGCAATGGACAAAACAAGATTTTTCCTTAATAGAGAGATTGGAAGAAGGGACTAAAAGGCAAATATTGAAGCTAACTCTTTTGCCCATTAATATATAATACCAAGCAGCAAAATGGTGGGAGATACTTACTTTAAAAGTATTAAATACAAGTTCCCTCACATCCCCACCTGATTTCTCATCTCTCTCCAGTTCATTACTGATCTTCTCTGCCTGTTGGTGTCAGTCTTCCTTTTTCCTAACCAGTTTATATCCTTGGTGGTAAATTGTCTCTTTGCATGTTAATCCCTCATCTTTTGCTATCCACCTCTTACCAATTCTGTGTTTGAAAGAGGATGAGGTTCTTCCTCTTCCTCCAGCACACCGAGGCCCAGAAGGAGATGTTAGCAATGAAAGGTCCATCACTCCCATCCAGACCTGGAACTGCCCACAGTGGTGTCCAGTGGAAATGGCAGGAAAGCCTCATCTCCAGTGGGAGCTGAGAACAGGGTCCTTAGGTATTTTAGAAGTTGAAATAGCAAAAATCACAAATATAGACTTCATGTAGTGAAGGAAAGAACAGTCTATGGGTGAATGCTAGTCCCTTTCTTCTTGTTGACATCCCACAGCATGGGTGTGCTAGAGGTTTCCAAATAAAAACTTAAAAATCCCTTCCTTTCTCCCAGATCTGTCACCAAGGACCAAACCAATATCCTCTGTTATTTTCTTTTTTTTTCACCTTGGAAGGGTCTAACCTGCTGAGCTTTAAATGCTGCCCAAAAATGCTCCCTGAAGAAACTACATGAACACTTAAGCTCAAATACTTAGTGTTAAACCGAATAATAGAAAGAGTTGGGCAACCTTAATACAAAACGGTGTCGTAAATCAGGCCTATAATCTGAGCAGGTCTGGTATCTAATTAGTCTTTGGAGAGTCTCTGGGTAGCAACTTGCAGGTCGTTAGTCAGTAAACTCCCACAGGTCTCTGTGGGTTTGGGATTAAGCTCTGTGTGTGAATAATCATCTAATTAATCACTTCAGGCAGGGGTTTTAGAGACCTCCAGTCCCTACTCTCGGAGCAGGTGTAAGGTTTAAACAAGCTATGCCAAAGTTTCATTATATAGTTCACTGCCAACTCCAGATGTGTCTACTCAGGCCACGTCTTCCTGGCACTAAAAATGCAAAACTGAACACTATGAGCCAGGAACAAAGAATTTTCCTCACGCTTTGTGCTGCTGTCCTGCGCAGAGAAGGTGGCAGTGCCTAGAGGGATAAATCCTGGTTACCCTTTGTCTGTTCAGACTGCTGCTACAGTAAGGTAACAGGAGTCAAGAGAAGTTCAGAGAGGAGGTAGTTTTTATCTCAGGTGGTGCTGGAGGGTTTGAAGTTCTCATTTATTAAAGAGGAAAACTCTCCTCAACCATGAAATGAACACAGACACGTTTGCCTTGACATGATTCCTACAAATGATAAAACATTAGAGCCTTTTTTGAGTTTAACTTACACAAAAATTCATGACAAAGTCTGTGACAGGCTACCTGCAGATATCTATAGCTTTCTGATTCAAATTATCTGTATTTGGTAACTCTTTTGACAGAATTAATGTTACCTTCTCAGAACCAAGTATTGCTACAAGCTGAATGTGTTCTTCAGACCCACTTTTGAGCACTTTTGCGTCTTGCCCAGGAGAAGCGGCCTGTGGGCTCAGAGCTGTGAGGCCATGAATGATTTCTCATCTAGATTTTCTGCTGAACTTGGGCTGTGAAATGTCACATAGACTTGTGGCACTTTGACTTGAGTTCCAGCTCATCTCCTCAACGGGTGCTCCTCCCTCACCTACATCAGCAGAGAGCAGTCCTGCTTACCCACCCTGATGAGGACAATGCTCCATTGTTATAGAAAGCTCTCCCATAGCACCTGCAATAAAATTTAGCCTCTAGATGCAGCTGCATGCTGCACAGTTCTCAGGGAGGCTCCTGATTTCTTGGTAAACAACAAAGAGAAAGCTGGAGTTCAAGCTCTGGAGACCTATTCTGTCTTTTGTAGATTTGTTTACTGTTCTAAAATTTGTAATGCGATTCCTTAAACACAAGTTTTTGAGCCAAAGTGTCTAAAATATGTATTTTTTAAACTCTTCAGTAGATAAACCTTAGAAAGATGTCTCCTAACATTGCTCCCTGGAAGGAAACCATTGCCCCATTTCTGTTCTTTTACTCGGCTGTAGCTTGCTAAATATTTTTAGTGTCTACAATGGTGTAAGTAAGAAGAAACTTAGCACAATTACTCATAATTATGCTACAAATTGGAAAGGGCAGATTTAGACTAGACATAAGGAGGAATTTCTTCACGATGAGGATGGTGAGGCACTGGAACAGGTTGCCCAGGGAAGCTGTGGCTGCCCCATCCCTGGAGGTGTTCAAGGCCAGGCTGGATGGGGCCTTGGGCATCTTGATCTAGTGGGAGGTGTCCCTGCCCATGGCAGGGGGTGGAACTAGATGATCTTTAAGGTCTCTTCCAACTCAAACAATTCTATAATTCTATCTATGGTGTAAATAATAGAAGAAAATATGTGTTTTAAAGGTACTGTTCTCCACAACAAGGCCATGGATTTATTAGGCCTTTACTGTATTATCAATAGCGCAAAGCTGTGGGATTGATCCACAGCTATAGGGAACAATCCAATTACTGTCCAATTGAATCAAAGCAATTAGTCAGCTTAGGCCAGTGGGTAATGCAATCATCTGAAAATGTTTAACAATCAGATTTACAGAGAGCTGAAATTCACATTCTCATTCTTTCTTTCTTAGCTCAGATGATCTCAACCTCGCTATAGAACACAGGCAAAGGTACAATTCAAAATATGGTGAAAATCCCAAAAGTCCATTTGAAATCTCTGGCCGAGGTAATGATGGCTTGAGATGCATAAATGCATAGGCCTCTTTCCTTTAGTGTCTACTGAAGTACTAAAATAGATTCAGACTAATCTTCATACATTGAGGCTTATTCTGTCTAATTCTTCAAAATGGAAAAGCAATTGTGAAAATTTATTGCTCGATCTGAGTTATGAGGACCTAACCAGTTTTTTAAGTTGATGTGGATGTAAACATGGGACATTTGGGGCCTAGCTATGCAAAAATTATTTAATCAAAGCTTTTCCTATAAATTGTATATGCTTGTGCTGGGGTCACTAACATTTTCTGCAAAGGTAATTGTCTAAATATTTTTTTATGTGGCTCTGCCTTTTGTTGATGATATTGCCTCTGTTAAGAGCTGAAAATGTTAAGAGCCGTGTTATACTCGATCATCCTGTGTTCTTCCTTGTAGCTTAATGATCTTTTGAAGGCAGAATTAACACAAGCAATACAATAAAGACCTAAATACTTCAGTCTCCTGCTGGATGAGCAGTTGATACATTATAGATCTGAATTCTTTTTTTTTTGCAAGTATTATATTCCTTTTAACTTCATTTGGGATTGTTGCTCCTTAGTTTAATGGCATACAACATCCAAATGATCTTTTTTTTTCTGGTTGAAAAAGTCAGAAGGGGGTGCTTCATCATTCTTCGGTGTTGCTTTTGCCATCAAAAACTGAATACAGTGCAACTGTTCCTGTCTGAGGATGATCTGCTTACACACACATTCTGTTAACCTGCTTTAGTATACGGAAATAATTGACTGAATGGTACTCTTGGGTTTTGTGATGGAAAAGAGCTGACACTTCTCCACTACATAAGAACTGACAAAACACAACCTGAATAGTTTAACTCTAGAGATTCTAATCTGACACAGGTGTTCTTCAGGCATGGTCTGCTGAAATTCTCTGGGGTTTGATTCAATTATTTTGAGAAAAGTCAGAAGATAACTTGATTTTTCTAAAGGCTGATTGTAATCTTAGTCTGAGCAGAACAGACCCAAGAGAGTTCGTAGTATTATAGATATGGTTCTTTCTGCATCCAACCAAGGGAAACACTGCCCAAAAGCCAGTGTCCTTTGGACTCAGCTCAGCACTTGGTAGGGAGAGTCTGTAATGCAAATCTACCCTGGCCTCTAAGCTTAAGTTGGAAAGGAAGTGCTGGAGATATCCAAATTAGGTAAAATGTAGAAATAAAGCACAAGCTGAAACTTCTTGAGGGCTAAAGCAAAGCTGAATCATGGCAGCTCTTTTGGAATTCAGCCTTTTGCCAGCACCTTCTTCTGAGATATTGTTTGGAGCATGTACTGGGGACTGCTCTTGAGATAGTTGGGAAGCTCAGAAATTTATCAAAGTGAGAGCTTGTCTGGGTAAATGAAAATAGTTAGGGTTTTTCCTGTTTAAATTACCAGATTGGAGGCAGTGATGTGGAATGGAAGAGCTTGGGCTAACTTCCAAGCTAATGTACTGCTGTATGTGAAAATACTTCTGCTTTAATAATGAAACGATGCGATTTACAGAACCTTTCTTGCCTCTAGTGTTGGTAAGAAGCCTAACAAGCCCTTATCTTGTGTCTTCACACCAGAATGGATTTACAGCATAGCAAGGGGGGAGTGGAAAAGAGACTTTGAGTTGCCTCCCCCAAAACAAGCCACAATAAAGCCAGCCATTTGGCTTATACCATCCCTGCAGCTGGATCTGGCCATTGTATTCTATTAAAGGGGGGAAAACATCATTATCCTTGGAAAGTCTGAGTGAATACAAAGTCTTTAAGTGTGAAAAAGGCTTTTGCTTGCTTCTTGGGTTATCTTGAGGCTATTTTTGAGTTCTGCCCATTCATGGATTCCAAAGGATTTGGCTCTGGATTTATAAGTAACCGTTGTAATGCTAAGTTAGAAATATTTGGGGAAGACGTCAAAATAATATTTTAGAGGGTTTATGACACGCTGTGCCATTATGTACTGCTGCATAAAAGTTGAATAAGAAATCAACTGAATGAACTGCACTATTCATGTAAGGCTTGCTAACTTATGAATGAGGTGATCATCCCAGAAACAGCATTGTGAAGGTTTTATAAGAATCATTATAGTATTTTTAGCTGTATTTATGTGTCTGAAAAGCAGGAAAAATACTACTAAGGTTGCAGAGCCAACTTCTGGTGCTAAAAATGTCTTTGTGTTCTGTGTTTCTTTTAAAAATGATTTGTTGTTGTTGTTGTCGTTTGGATTACACTTGCCTGTCGTATGAAATGCTGTTTCCCTTTAAGAAGAGAGCAAGGAGATCTGGTCATACTACACTGACTCCATCTCATCTCTCTCCATCTCTCTCTGAGTCTCCCTGTGTTGCACAGAGCCATTAAACACTTGTAGCATATGAGCACCCTGAAAGGAACTTGTATTTATCTAGGGACTACCTGACCACAGACCTCTCTCCAGTTAGGCTGTGTGTTCCTTAAAGTCTTTCTGCTCTTCATATAGAGAGGAAGAGGATAATATCATAGCTTAACACAGTTGGAGGGGTGCCTTGGTATCATGGACTTTCTGTCTACCTGGTGAGTTCCTATCTGATGCTGAGCAAACACAGCTTTTCCAAAGCAGCCACCAGCTGCCCTCAGCTTTCAGGACCAGTGAGAAAACTGCAGTGTGGGAGGGTGTGACAGCTTTCTCTTTTTAAGTGAGAAATCTCTACTACATTCCCTGTTCACCCTGATTATGCTGTTCTGAAGTTCACGTTGCTGCTCAGCTCTTTAGTCACAGCAAGTAGTAGCAGGGCTGGATCGTCACTCACTGTGGGCAATGGGAGACAAGCTATACATTCTCAGCTAACCCCTTGCATTTCCTAATGTCTGTGGATGGAAGAGACAAGGGCACTCAGGATAGTGCTCCAGAGAAGAAGCTCCAAGCTTTCCTGTGCATCCTCTGTAACCTTGCCTCCTTTTGCCATCCTCTCTGTAATGTCCAGGCATTTCATTTCACCCATGTTTGCCCTCTCAGTGGTTTTCCCGGCCCACACTCTCCCAATACTGGCTCCAAGCAAGCTATTTACTCTAGCTGCTGTGCAAATCTGTTGTCTGCAATTTGCAGTGAAAGCAAGGAAAAGGCCCTTGACCCTTGCTTAGACTCTGTCCGCAGGTATTAGGAAAGACAGGCTTGCTTGTCTTTACACACCCATTGTACTACTGCAAGGCAAGTTCATCAGGCTATTACACGCTAAAACTTACTTTATTATTGAAAAGTACAGGACTAGTTCCCTACCTGAAAGAAGTTTCTGCCATCTTCAGGATTTGTCTCTGGGAGATTGACTAAGTACTCTGGGAGAGTAGACAGGTTCCTGAAGGACACGTTCATGGGAAGGGAACATAAGACTTGTGATGAAACTGACCTTCTCCTCTTGTGTCCTGCCTCTACTTGCTGTTACTTGCCTGTGGGTACTGGAAGGGTGGTGGGAGTCTATCCACAGAGCAGGCACCAGGATAGCCAGGAGCATGGCTTGTGAGGTCCAGACAATGGGTTCCTTTGTAGGGTGTTAACTTCTTGACTATGCTTCACCTGCTGTGCTTGCTGATAGCCAAAATCACTAGATTTTATTTATTGTAATTTCAATTTTGACTGCGGCTTTTCCATCCACTTTGAAACAGGTGAAAGCGGAGTCCTTTCCTGTAAGAGTATATTGATTTTCTGTGGTGGCAAAATTGACTTGGCCTTGTTGTTGGTCACGCAATTACCCTGATAACACAGCTGTGGTGGGCTGGACTCTAACTGGATCCCTGAACTGAAAAAGTCTTTGCATGGTGAACATTTCAACCACATTTCAACACATTTGAGGCAATGATAAAATTCAGGATAGGATCAAGAATTCAGGAGTAGGAGAAAAGACAGCTTTTCTCTCTAGAAAAGATAGCAGAAACTACTACCTTGGATTAAGATTAAATTTTGTTGGCTTTCCTAGTAGAGACAAGTCTCTGGGTAGAATTTGTACAATTCATTTCCTTTAATCTGAAGAACTGACTGGAGTCAGACAGCTTTTGCAGTTGGGGTTTGGCAATAGTAAAGTAACATGGAGTATCTGAAAACTTCTCCCTCTGATGCTCTTTGATCTCCATCCTTTAGATAAAGACACCACATGATACTATCAGCTTAGGCTCAGTAGCACTCATTTAACTAAGTGGAAAGAAGTATGAGTGTGGATCATATTGTTGTGTGGCTGCGTATGTTACTCAGCCTCTGGACAAAATTGCTGCAGCTTATTCACCTTTGTGACTGATCGCTACTGTATTATGTTCTTTCCTGTTGTGAGTCAGTTACTAGATAGGACAGCCCTTCCACATCTACTAACCAACAAAGGTTTCTAATTGAGTGACTCACTGCAGTGTATCATTGTTATTGTCAGCACTTTTTTTGGTCATTTATCTAGATCTCACTTTGAATGGGGTTATTGATGTTGTGGGACGCTTAAGCATTTGATTGCAGTGAAAGCCCCCTGAAAGGCATGACTCACCAAGCTGGTCTGGTAACCAAACCTCAGGCATTTCTGACATGAGAAGGGAGTCCTTCTCTTGATCCTCGGTTCTGTATTATTTTCTATCAGGTTGACTCCTGCTTTTTCACACCTAGATATGCTACATGATAACCTGATGTGTGTTTGTGCTCTGCAGATTGATGAGATGGGCAGAGCTGTGGAGTCTTTGAAGACACTGGTAACTGGAACCAGCCCAAGCTGACTCGCATAAAAATAAGACACTTGGCATTAGCGTACAGTGATACAGGAGACCTTATCACTCTCTACAACTATCTAAAAGGAGATTGTAGTGAGATGGATGTTCTCTTCTTGCAAGTAACAAGTGATAGGATGAGAAGAAATGGCCTCAAGTTGTGTCAGGGAAGGTTTAAATCGGATATTGGGAAAATTTCCTTTATGGGATGAATGTTGAGGCACTGGAATAGGCTGTCCAGGGAAGTGATTGAGTCACCATTCCTGGAGGTGTAAAAAAAAAATTGTAGATGTGACACTTCTGGACATGGTTTAGTAGACATGGTGCTGTTGAGCTGACAGTTGAACCTTATGATCTTGGAGATCTTTTCCAACCTAAATGATTCTGTGATTCTGAATCCCTCACCCTTTTTTTTTTTCTCCTTTATACCCATGCACATGGAGATATGAGAAGGTGGCTTTGAGGAAGGGGCAGCAAACTTGTATTAAATTAATTTGTTTGATGTAGTCCACTTGTTGCATCCTGAACTAAGAAATCCTTTTTCTACCACAGCTGCTATCCTCCTTTATGATCTTGTACTTGAGATGTACTTTATGACCATTACTTGAGGTTTCTTAGCCCTTGGTGAGCACAGTGTGCACAGGGGAATTCAGAGACAGCTTGTACATCTATGTTGCAAAGCTTGGAGTTGTGCAAGTTAAAAGCTGAGGCCTGGAGGGAGGAAAAGTCTGCCAGGGCATTTATTTGCTGCTGTTATTATGATCATGTTTGTGCATCTAAATGCTGACCTGGAGCTAGTTCTGCTCATCTCGCATATCTCATGTTATGGGTGGGTCTTTGGTGTCTCAGTGAACTGCCTGCAAAATTAGGAATTGCTGTTTATTTCTCAGTTCCTCATCCCTGTCTCAGATGTATGATTCATTAAAGATGCTCAAGTCCTGAATACTATGCTGAGAAAAGTTTAGAGCTATATGGAAATGAATTGTAAGGACAAAATAATAATATCTGCTTTGCAGTTTCTCTGCTGTCACTGCGTCTCTTGGGGATTCCTTTTCCCATCCACGGTTCACTAAGTTTATGCCATCTGCTAGGGCATGTTCTCAGGAAGCTTTTAGTGCTCAAGGCTATTCTGTGCTCCCATGGTATGGTGGGAGCTGGTATCTTTAGTTGCATTTCTTGGTTGAGAAATTGCTGACGGGAAGAATCTGCACCAATTACAAGAAATAAATGCTGAAGAGCAAAGATTGGGAAGGATGTCAGATTGCTTAAATCTATTCTAGTGCAGCTTTGTTGGAAACACATTTCTTGCAGCCTCTGGATTCCTTGTCAGCATCTCGGAGGTGATTGTCTGGCCTTTGCTATTCCAGGGTGACATCAGGCAGTGAAACAGAGCTCTTCTAGGACCTTGTCTGTTGCCTGGCATTTTAACTCTTAGACACACTGAACTCCCAGAGGAATTCTGTGCACAGAGACTGGATCTGAGCAAAGAGACAACTCTGATCTTTAAGATGAAGAGACCTCTCACATGTGCTTGAAGTGGCAAGCATGCAAAGCTCACATTGAGTGCTAGAATTGGCTTTAATGGATTCCAGCAAACGTGTGTGCAATAGCGACTTTAAAACTGAACTGTAAGGCACCAGGCCTCAACATGAGAAAGAAATACTTTCTTTTCTTTCCCAGTAGGTTCAGTTTGTGGTCCACTATTATGATGAGTTTGACAAAAAAAAAAAAGCAGTTTGTTGAGTTCAGTCGCCATAAGAACTTTCATAGACACAGTTGTGAGAGTTTCTGACAAGTTTGGTTTAAGAAGTCAAAGCCAATAGCTCTGCAGATGAATTAATTATGCCATGGAGAGGAAATATATTATAGTTCTCTGGATATATCCACAACAATTTGTAGACATTGCCTGTATCTTCTGGGTTTTTTTTCATTATTAACCAATAACACTGCTGATTTATTTTAAGTCTCCCTGGTGCACGATTAAAAGTAAGCAAAGTCAAGGGGTCCTCAACAAAGTAAAGATCCTCTAGAACATTATCAGGATCTGCCTGGAGGAATGAACAAATGAGCTGAAACCCAAAATATAATTTAGCCATAATGTGGGTACCTCTATATCTAGTAGGAATTTTTCATTTTCTTCTATTATGTTTTGTTATGAGCTTTATTCATATTTGAGTCACATGCAGGAGAAGTTTCAGATCTTTCATGTCAAAATATAGAGAAATGTAAAAGCAATAACTTCTAAATATTGTGTTCTAACCTTCAGGTGCATTGCCTGCGATTATATCACCGATGAGAAATAGTATTCTCCCCTATGTATTTACGTGATGCATCCTTGGAACTAACCGTGATCTGCAAGCATTTTAACTCCTCATGGGAAGAAGCTTTAACTTGCTGCCTTGTAGGCAAGCTAAAGAATTAGTTGTAAACTGAGAGAAAAGTGTAATTTTTTTTTCTTTTGTAACCAATACTGCAGAAAAAATTTTGTGGAGGAAGTGATATGTCACCCAACAGAAATGTGTCCTCACCTCAGTATTTGGCTCAGAAGTATGTCTTCACTTTTAGTTAATCATCTGTATGGTTAACAAAACTTTACTGATTAATTAACTTTAGAGTTTTAAAATCCAGGTTTGCCAGATGTCTATATGGCAATATTTGTGTGAGTGCCAGAATTTGGCCCTCTCTGTGTGTGTGTGTGTGTGTGTGTGTGTGTGTGTGTGTGTGTGTGTGTTTTCAAGCATGGTGGCATTAGCCAGGAGTCTTATTTATGTGGTTTCTGACTACCAGAGCCAACTGAGCTCCAGACCAGCTCCAGCTGCAGAAAACCCTAATTTTCCCGAACTCTGGAAACTGAAAGACGGAATGAAATGTTCACATTGAAGTCCCCAGCACACACAGGAGTGAAGGGAGAAAGCTATCTTCTAGCACAGTCCACAAACATCGCAGCTCTCAAAACAGACCCATCTTCTGAAATTTCCAGCCGTATCTGGAGTCTGCTGCCTCCCTGATATATAATGGTAGTGGCAGTCACAAGTAGCTGTGTGCTTGGATGTCCACTCACATCAAATGCAACAACTAGGCTGCGTTCTGGCAGAAAGTCTTTAGGAGCACTAGAGCAATGATGACAACACTTTACCAGACTTTGAGAATTGCTACCTTATTCACAGCTGCCAGATATTCTTAGGGTAAATCAAGTATTGTTTTCCTAGTTCTAGTTTCCTAGGAAGCTGAGGGGAGACCACATTGCTCTCTACAACTACCTGAAAGGAGGCTGTGGAGAGGAGGGTGCTGGCCTCTTCTCCCAAGTAACAGGGGACAGGACAAGAGGGAATGGCCTCAAGCTCCGCCAGGGGAGGTTCAGGCTGAACATTAGGAAAAAAATTTTCACAGAAAGGGTCAACAGGCTTCCCAGGGAGGGGGTTGAGTCACCCTCCCTGGAGGTGTTCAAGGCATGGGTGGATGACGTGCTGAGGGCCTTGGTTTAGTGATTGATGGGAATGGTTGGACTCAATGATTTGGTGGGTCTTTTCCAACCTGGTGATTCTATGATTCTATGATTATGGGACTGTCTACAGTCCTGTGGCCTTTGTACACCATGTGACAGGACTACAGGGGAGAGGGAGGTTTCAGCCGACTACATCCCATACCACAGGGCCTTCAAGACATCTCCTTGATAAACTACGCAATATTTTTGTAAACCTGTGGCCAGTGACCAGTACTTGGCATCTGTTCAGATTAATGTGCCAAGGACATGTAGGCTGTACACCAAGGGTATTTCTTATCCTATGCAGGCAGTGTGTCCGCACTGTTCTCTACAGAGAATTGTATCCATTTCAGGTGTTTTCCAGAGGGTAACTGTGCTTACCTGGGTTTCTGATGTCAGGAATGCAGAGAACAATATTAAGGCTTTAGACAGGAATAAAGAAAATTTATGATTCTTCTGAAACCATGTAAGAAGGAGAAGATGAGGGGAAGCAACAGTGATTAAAGTAAATTTGCAGACTCAATAAGTTATGACTGGGCTGTGGAAAAGCTGCCAGAAGAACATTTTTGAAGCCTTTAAAAACAAAGCAATTCCAGCTTGATGGGAAAAACCTTTGAGCCTTCCAGGAATAACTCATATGCTAACAAGAACGATATGTTTTGTTTCCTTCAAGTAACATCTACGAGTGAATCAAGAGCAGGGCTCACTGTGTCATGTGCTGCATAGACATGGTGTGGGAGGTGGCAGGGAAGGAAAGAATGCAGGAGACAATGAGGAAAAAATAGTAGCCTTGGTAAGCCAAAAAAAAAAAAGCTTAAGACAATCAAAGTTAAGGATGTTTCCCCTGGTCTGCATTGTTTGTATACCATTGTTCTTGTTAAAAGCAATCTGTTCCAAATGGTACCTTTGTTTTCCATTTTTTTTTTTGTAAGCTTTGAATGTTTCTCAGATTCATTTTGTGGAAGATCCTTGGACAAGAGGGTTCTCATCATAAGATAATCATATGCTACTTTTCAATACACATTTAGCTAGTTTCTTAAGTAGCATCCTCTTCCCAAAGAGTACTTAGTCCTATCTAACTCCAAACTGACATTCAGAGTAGCAAGGTAATTTGCAGGAAGGCAGTTTGCCTGTGGAATGAGTCAAATTCTCTCCAATGCCTGGTTCCTAAAGGGAGAGTGTTTAGAGAACTGATGATGGTGGGATTGGGCTTTGATTGTTACCAAGGAAATCCTCTTTCCATTTGGTGGTAGAGAATGTAGACCACTATGTTACTCATATTTCTTGCTGAAGGAGCCTGTAACACAAATCTACCTGCGAACATAAGTAATGGAAATATTCTTGTAATGTGTAATTCTGTTTTGAAGGACATGATGGCAAATAGGTAAAAAGGGTTTGTGTGGCCCAGAGTTAAAGTAGCTTTTTAAAATGCACTTCAGGTTAAAGCTGCAGGATAATCCAGTATTACGCAAGCTTGAAAAAGCTGGCAGTCATGAATTCAGCAAGGTTAGTTCCCTGGGTAGACTGTAATCTCTCTGGGAACAGACCACTAGGAAATACACAGGATATAAGCAGGAGAAGGATTCCAAAGGATGATGGGGCAGGAGCAGATTCCTTTGCAGGGCCAGCTCCTGACTCTACACCAGGACACCTTCCACTTGGTAGAGGTTAGTTTAGCATAGCCTGGGTGAGACCCTCTGCAGCAGAGTTAGTTGTTGGGTTTCTTCACTGGGTTCCTCTATCCTGAAATATTCCAGCACCAGCATTTCCCACAAAAGTGAGGGAGCACATACTGTTTTGAGGGAAATAATGGATATAGTACACTTGTGTGGCTCTCATCGGCCTTAAAATATGAATCGTTCTATGACTAATGAATTCTCTTAAAATCTTGTAAATAAAAGATGAGAACAGATTTGATTTACTGGTTGAAAACATCCCAGCTCAGCAACTTTTCTCAGTCCTAGACAACTGCCATTTGGTTGAATTACTTTCATTGATTTGTAGATATTGTAAAACATGATGAGTTTAAATTTTTATGCATTAATATGAGGCTGTGGCTGCGCTACAGGGAAGTATTAGATTGGGGGTTTGAACATGAGCCTTAGTAATTGATTAAAAACATACAGGAGATACGGCTTCCTAGGGTATAATTTCAGTTTATCATCAGCTGCATGGCTGAAAATCACCTTTCCAGGTAAGGAGGTAGAAACAGAAACCTCTTGACTAAAAGATGGGTGTGAAACTTTTCCTTTTTGAGCAGAGCAGTGAGAGATGATAGTAATGGTCTGGGCCACTTTCCTTTCTCCATCCAAATAAAGGGCTTACGTGTCATATTTATTTTCCTTTCCCCTTTTATGTGATATCTTATTCACAGTGAACATTTTGGATTCTCACACAGCAGAGAAACAGCCTTTGTTTTTGTTATCTAAGCCTCTCTCAAGCATAGAGTCCTAAGACCCTGGATAATTTTGAGACCTCACCTACAGTACTGTGTTCTGTTCTGGAGTCCTCAGTCAAGGAAGAACATTAATCTGTTAGAATAAATCCAGATGAGATCAAGAGGTTGATTAGAAGGCTGGAACACCTCCAATATGAGGACAGGCTGAGAGAGTTGGGCTTGTTCAGCCTGGAGAAGAGAAGGCTCTGTGGACACCTTATAGCAGCCTGCTAGACCTTAAAGAGGTCTAAAAGAAAGCTGGGGAGGGGTTTTTTATCAGGGATTGCAGGAATAGGATGAGGAGCAAGGGTTTAAGCTGAAAGAGGGGAGATTTAGACTAGATATTATGAAGAAATTTTTTACTGTGAGGCTGTTGAGGCACTGGCACAGATTTCCCAGAGAAGTTGTCAAAGTCCTGTCCCTGGAGGTGTTCAAGGCCAGGTTGGATGAGGCTTTAAGCAGCCTGATCCAGCGGAAGATGTCCCTGCCCATGGCAGGGGAGTGGAACTAGATGATATTTAACATTCCTTCTAACCCAAACCATTCTATGATTCTATAACACAAATGACCTCCTGTTGTATTAAACAAATCTAAAGCTGCTAGTCACTACTTGTGCTGGTCTGCCCAGCCCTGGTCCCATTCACGTTCATCCATTTAAGCAAATTAGGCAAATTCCTTGACTTGCAAGAGAACCCCTAAATAGTTCATAGGTTGGCTAAGATTGTATGAACTCTTACAGTTTGACATAAAGGTGCTTGCTAGATTCAGAACATTTGCTATGGTCAGATTATGTTAGCAGTTTTGAGCACCTTGCTTTATCAATGCATGGTGTTTGATCACTTGATTAGCCTTTTGTAAGCCAAGGAATAATTTCCACATTGACTGTCTTTTTGCCTAGTTTTTCTTTCCTAAACTGCTTGCACAGTGTGTATAAATCACAAAACCAAACTGCATATCGAGCAGACTTGCTTTTTGGTTTGTGAAGATATGAAATATGTAGCCTGTATTTTGCATTCATGGCAGCGTGAAAGAAGTGGTGGATGCTTTTGGAAAGCATCCTGTAGGTATTTTCAGCATCTTAATTTTTAGGTGTCTGGAGTGAGAGCTTCTTAAAGAATTTCTGCTCTGAAAAATGCTTTTGAGCAAGCAACAGGATATGGGTAAATTCAGGCAACTGCAGTCAGTACTGACTTCAGCAATTCTGAGGCCAGAGGCAAGGAAAGCTGCAAGACCTGGAGTACAGGGAAGGACTGGCACATTAGAAGTGGCAGTAGGTGGTCTTTGCTACATTAATGCCTCTACCTTCCTTGGGATCTGAGAGATGCAAGATCACGCTACTCTTTTTAACATGTGTTTATCCCCCTCAAGCACATCATCAGTATCTGTCTTACTCTACCGGTTAAGCAGGGCTGTGTCAGATGGAGGTCTCTGGTTGTAGGGGTTACTCTCTATCCTCAGGAGTGAGCAGGCACCGGGACAATGTTTTTCCCTCCATGTATCCAGTAACAAAAGGTGAATAGTTCTAATACCATTTTATTTGATTCAGTGATGGTAGGTGGGAGTCTTGAACATAAGTGTTAGCCTAGCAGGTGTTAGCTGGGAGATGGCAGTAGATGATGCAAAGTCACCCGTTGGTGTATGTGCCACTCTTCCAGGACTTTTAGAGTCATTCACAAGTGGATACAGCTTGATTTTCTTTAGTTACACTCAATGACATGCTAAAAACCTGTGGGATCAGTGCTGGCTCTCTATGTCTGCCTGTGACTATTTTGGCGCGGCACTTACTTTGGGAATACTCCAGGATTTGTCCTGCTATTAGAAACTCTAAACCAACGATTGCTTACAAAACCTGCTTAAAAGATACAGGCTTGTGTGTGTTTAATCTAAAGCCTTGACTACTTGAGTTTTAGGCAGCAGGGATGAATTTCACCCAAAATGGCTTGGGAAACAAAAAAAAAGTAGTGTTCTCTGATTGGTTCCTAGTATTATTGCATTGGAAATACAGAGGGTTTGCCTGGCTAAGAGTTATATATAATACGTATTGGTGCAATGATCACAGCTCTTGGGGACTAAGATTACTTTGCTCTGACCATTATACATCACTGCATACCTAAATATGCAAAAAATCCCCTGGAACTGTACTACCTGCCATGTCTTATTGCTTAGCGATGCAGGGAGAAGCAGACCTGACATTAAGTCCATTCTTTCCTCCTAGTCAGGAGCGCATCTTTAATCCCATCAGAGCAGATGCATTTAGAAACTGCAAGGGGAGCTTGCTCAAAGCTGTCACTTTGTAACCATAATGAGCCCATTCTTCAATCAAGGTAGTTTATTCTCTGGGAACTAAATGATAGTGTCTGAATACTGGATATTTATGGTGTTAGTCCCAGGCTCTTAACAGTATAATGGCTTAAGATATGCACCTCTGCTTTCTTAAGGTGGATCAGCTCGTGAAGGGGAGAGGCAGGTGGGATGGAGGAGTTTGGCAGAGATTTGCAGTTTAGACTGTCCTGAAAAAGGACTCTTGAAAAGCTAACACCTAATTAAATCCCTTTCCTTCTGAGCAGGACATTACTTAATAAATCAGACCAGGGGACAAGGAGGAAAAGAAAATAGAGAGGAAAAAGCACTGCAAGCTTAGCGCTTGCTCTTGGAGCAAGAACTGCAGCACAGTATTCAGCTGACAGTACTGGGATTCACCTGCCTCTGTTAGCAGCACTGCCAGCTCCATTTGCTTTGCTTAGCTTGGCTTTGCTTGTCTTGTTTTGCTGGACTGCTTCTTTAAAGTAATGGGACTTGGCTGTGATTTAAATACCAGCCCAGAGGCATGTAGTGTTTGAGGAAAATCTCTTCTGATAGGACAGCATCTTCTTTTTTTTCCCCACACTCCCCTTATTACCTGAACTCTTCAGTTCTCTGGAATTAGTCAGGACTCAACAAGCTAATAAGGGTGGGTGTCAAGCCTTCATGTGTTTTCTGTCTAGACCCAGGACCTTGAACTGTACGTTAGGTCCCAGAATTCAATAGCTCATTGCTCTCAGATCTACATGGAGAGACGAGAGTTTTTCTTACATCTGTAAGCCATGAAAATGCACTTGACCAGGCCATAGGGTTTCTGTGGCCTCCTCCTGAGGTTGCTCAGGCTGCTCAAAGGACATTGGCAGCCAGCGCTCTGCAACACTTGGTGCTCAGCCCATCTTGCACACTCACTTGCTATTTTGCAAGCTGTTAAATGCCTGCTTGCATACTAAGAAAACATTGCTGTAATTGCTGTACAGCTTTTAGATAAAATATTCATGAGTGGTTGAAAATTATCAAAAAATGTGTTCAACTATGTAAAGAGAGCTTTACCAGCACACAAGCTTTCTCACTGAGGAAATCTGCCAATTGTCATTCCTGCCACCAGCAGAACTTTGAAATCAGAGTGCAGCTCTTAACATGCCCACTGGTTGGATAGGAGGCAGCACGGATGGCGAAGTACCAGCAGTGCTTATTGATTAATCTTGGGGATATTACTAATCTCTTCCAGTCATGGGGCAGACTTGTGTTTTTCTGGATGTCAGCTGTGAATATAGGGCTGGAAGCAAAAAGTTTCCTGGTATAACTTATTTAAGATTTAACCTGGATAAAGTAGGGCAAGTTCTCCATCTTGCATCTTACTGTTCAGTAAATAAGAGCAAGCAGAGATGTCCCAGGTATGAAGGCAGTGCTTCTTGCTACTTTTTTTTGAGAAAGGCTTGGGTCTCAGAAATATGTTCCTCCTTCCCCCAGCTGTGCCAGCTGATCTACAGATTTGGGCTTGAATGCTTAGTTTTGCGTAACAGGTAGTACGGAGGAGCTTGACCTCATCCTGGTCATCCTTAGTCATCACACTGTCATAATGCAAATTGCTTTGGGTGTTTTTGGAGTAAGGTCACTGGATCAGTGACAGTTTCCCCTTGGGAGACCTGGTATACTTGCAATTGTGTGAGAGATGTTTGTGTAGCTTCTTTCTTTATGCATGCATTGCTTCTCTCGTGAAAGCACTTGGGTATTATTTTTAAAAAATACATTTCTCTAGGCCTTTGTTTCTTAAAAAAAGAGGGAATGTTCCATAATTATGTTCCACAAAGCATCATATCAAAATTGTCTCCAGTCCACAACATCGTGCTTCAGTTGCTTTCCTATACCTGCTCAGAGAAAGATTTGCTGTTGTCAATGCTCCATCTGTGAGGAGCCCCAAAAACGTGACTCAGAGGAAAAAAAATCATAAGCCCAAATCAAAACAATATTTTTTGATAAATGAAACAATGCTGTATGGAAGCTTCCCATCATCATTGATATTGAAAACAAAGCTTGTTTATAATAATCAAATCACCTGCTGATGTTTCAGTGTCTAGAAGAAGCACTCAGGAGGACAGTGCATGGCGAAGACTGCTTGTTGCTGCTCCTACCTGAGACGGATTATTTCAGAGTTTAAAACAATGACTTGGACACTGTGGATGGAGCTCTAAATTTTGTTCCTCCAAGTGTTTATACAGAAGTGATATTCTTCATACTGTGGAGACCTGGATGGATTTTAGACTGGTATTGTTCAGATCAGGCTCATATGCTATTTATTTCAGGGCTTCTGTCCTCCTTCCTTGGAGGTATTCAAGCTAATGCTACTGAGGAGGAATCAAACAAGGGTGAGAACTCAATCCTCAGTGCATTTCCCAGTCACTGCAAGTCTGTATAGGAGAAAACTGACTCTCACTTCTGCCTCTCAGGGTTTTCTTTGTCTGATTCATGCCATACCGTGATCAGGGGTGGTGACACTGGAGCACTATCGAGCACAAAACATGTCCCTTATGTGCTTGTGCTGGTTTACTGCTCTGCCGCACTAGAATGAAAGCAAGCTCTGCTGAGGCTTTAGCCTCTCCAGTCATTGGGTTTATACACGACACACAGCAATTATGCCTCCCAGGAGAGGTGAGGGAGGAAGAAAGTACAAACCAAAGCGAACATTTTACTTCTTTCATCATCTTACTCACAAAGAAAAGCTCCAAGAACTATACAGAAATATACCTTCTCTCCTTGAATATTTGGGCCAAACCCATCACTTGGACTTGACAGAACAAGAAACTAAGACTGATGCTCTTGAGTCAGAGGAAGATGCATCTTCCCCCATACCTTTCTGACAGGGTGAAAGAAGTGTGTAAGTACTGGGGGAATTGAAACAAAGTTTTACCAGAGACCTGAGATGACTTTGCTTTCTGTATGACTGCACTTGGTATTTCCTGATAAATACAGCACACAGTGGTACCTTGTCTCGATTCCACAGGCAGACAACATAACCAAACCCCTATGTCTGCTCTGCACAACATGTTTCCAACAGAGGTTCCAGGTAGGATGTAACATGCTGTCTCCAAGAGATTGAAATTTCCATCCATGAACTTGTGTAAGTGGCTACCCAGAGATCTTTAGTTTGATGTCCACTATCATGTTAGAAAAGATGGGAAACAATTACTCACTGGTTGGTACAGAGGAATTAGTCCTGAAATTTCTGTAGATCCAATATGAATTTTCTTTCCTCTTCCACTTCTCTCTCTTCCAAACTTAAGTCACCTGGTCTATTTAGTCGTTCATCCTTCTGACTGGCCTCGTCGCGCTTCTGTGGACTTAGTCTCATCCTGTGGGTTTTTTTAGACAGAATGGTTCTAATCAGTGTCATGGGTTTGTGTGATACTGTTGAAGTTCATGTTGTTTTAAATGGGAGCCTAGGGACTGTGGACTGGTTTCATGAGTGCTTCCAGTACAGCTCTTGCTTGCCTGAGTTCATGCTCTTTCCTAGGGCGCTTGTGGTCCCCACTGCCTCTGTGTTTTGGAGTTTTTAGTGCCAGATGTGTTAAGCAGAACGGCAGGTGGGTTAACCTAGTCCCTAATGTTTTATAAATCAGTGAATATCAAAGCAGACAAAAATCTGAGTGGTGGCTCCCTTTGAATCCCTGAAAACTTAGTGGTTGTGTGATGTAAAAGACCATGCATTTAAGCCCTGGCATCATGTGAGTTGCCCCTTGTTAATTAGAGTCAAAGGAGGAGAAACCATTACATAAAAAGTTTAAGTCCAAGGCTTTATACATTTGTTTACTATTGTTTCACTGGCTCTTAAACTATTTGCTAGTACTCATCCCAAATTCATGAAGTACTATAAATATGCACAGAAAAAAACTTCATTATTTTTTCATAAAGGACACGAAATATAGTTTGGAAATTCAGTTTAGTAATCATGCTCACAAAAACACTGAGGTCTTGCTGGGTTCCCATTAAAAGCTTGTCAGATGGTGCCTCTGCTCTGAGCCCTGGGTGGGCTATTCCAGCGGTAAGATGGAAAAGCTTAACGTTTCTAATTAGACATATTCCCATATGTGAGAGAGACAATCACCCTCTGATGGTGTGCTTCATAAATTCTCTAAAGATTGGAAAATGCTTGCTGCCTATTACCACTTGCCAAGCTGCCTGTTTGATTTTTTTTAATCCCAGGTCCTCCTTTAGGTCCCTTCATGCTGCCAAATGAAATGGTTTTGGTGTAAGTACAAACTGAATTCTGGCTATTAGCTAAGTTTAGGAAGTGGTTGCTCAGGGTCCTTACCTGCCATGATTAACAAATAGCTCTCTAAGACACCCAATTCCCTCAGGACATTATCAATTCTATTTTTGTCATTCCTGACCCATCAATTCCTTGAAACCATTCTTACACTCTTCCTTCAAGGGGACTCCAACACCTCTTCCCATCACATCAGCTGCTTTGCTGAGTGTTAGATATGTTAAACCTGTGCCAGTCTGAATTTTCATCTGCTATATTTTAAACTCACTACTCCTGTGTCCTCCCCAACCTGGTTATGGGGAAAAGTTTATTTCCACTGTCTTTTTAGCTGCCTTTTTATATATGTGAAGATGACCCTGTGTCCTCTTGGGTTTCTCTTTTCTAGGCTACACTTTCTCCGTATTTCTTCAGAGGTTATATTTTCTAACAATCCGCATCTCGTGGTCTCCTCCAGCCTCTCATAAGCTAGTCAACATCCTGACTGTATTGTAGTGCTGTAAATGGGAAAATCTCAGCTTGGCCTTGTAACTGGTGAATGGGCAGTGCTCCAATCTGTGCCTCCCAGTGTAAGGTCTGCTGCATTGAGGCACAAATGAATAAAGTTTCTTTTACAGTTGGGAGTGAAGTCTTCTTGCCTAAGAAATCATTTTTATTGAACCAAGCTCTCAAACTCAGTCCTTACGTGTCCTTAAAATATGAGCATTGCGGCAATCTCCCATTCAGATCATAACAAAATCAGGCTTATGGAAAATGTGGGGTTTTTTTCTGCTTTGAGTTGTTACTTGCTAATGGGGACTCGGTATAAGGCCTGTTGTGGTGATAGGAGGCACTGATGTTACCCTTAGTAGATTTTTACCTCAGATATAATCTGACTCAATTTTTTTTTGTTATTACTGCAGTCATAATACCCTGTTAAATGATATTTTAAACTTTATTGTGAGTCATCAAGTGGGTTTTCTTCCTTGCCACCCATTTGTAATATTTTCTCGATATATACTCAGGTTAATGCTCATTATTTTGGGTTCAAATATTAATAATCCCCTGATAAAATACTCTGGTTTAAATTACTCCTTAGGTCTATGGCAGATGTCATGTGTGAGTCATAATGTATTCCCACTACTTTGAGGGGAATATTGTTCATAATGTCATACCCAGAAACATTGAATTATGGGCTGAATATTTAGACATGAGTCTATATTTGGTAACTAGAAAGAACAGATACAAATTAATGTACCAAAATACTTTTATTGTAATGATTCTTGCTATGTGTTTTTATTTTATTTGTTGGCTACAGCGTAGTAACTTGAAAGTGTCTGAACTATTTTCAAAAGTCAGATGGACAACACACACCTAAATACATTTTGTTGAAGTCTTGATTTATCCCTCAGCCATCCCTTTTTTGGTTTGGTCTGTACTAAGCTTGGCTTCAGGACTAGGCTGTGGGGAGTTCTCAGGATGGGTCTCAATGCCTTGGCTTTTCTAGGCTGCCTTTATTTTAAACTCCAGTATGCAGTTCTTTTCTGTATCAGGTTTACTATTTAACCCATGCAGTACTGGATATCAGGTCTGTGTTATGGAGCAGACCACATAGTTCACACATGTTGTTTATGTGCTTTTGTGGTTTTAGCAGTGAAGAGTCCCTTACACCATTACTAATTGCCCCAGTAAAGCATGAGCTGTGTGCTGTACCTGATGTGGTCGCTCCTGATCTGAGCAGAGTGAAACACTTGGTATAGAAGACATTAAGACCAAAATTGTATGAAGGTAATAAAACACTTTTGGTGTTTACCCACAAGCTCTCTGGACATTTTTTATTATTAACTAGAATAGTGAATCATAGAATCATAGAATCACCAGGTTGGAAGAGACTCATTGGATCATCGAGTCCAACTGTTCCTATCAAACACTAAACCAGGTCCCTCAGGACCTCATCTACCCATGCCTTAAACACCTCCAGGGAAGGTGAATCAACCACCTCCCTGGGTAGCCTGTTCCAATGCCCAATGACCCTTTCTGTGAAAAACTTCCTCCTAATGTCTAGCCTAAATCTCCCCTAGTGGAGCTTGAGGCCATTCCCTCTTGTCCTGCCCCCTGTCACTTGGGAGAAGAGGACAGCTCCCTGTGAAGCAACAGGTTGGAATGGGTCTTGAGACTGGAGTGTAATCTTGGTAGCTCCATACATATGGTAGCAATAAATGCATGCAAATAAACACATCTATGCCCTTAGCTTTCCTGCAAAGAGCTTGTCACGTTTCCTTTCTTGGAGAAGAAACAAGAGATTTCTGGAGTGTGCTGAAATCCTTAGAGAAGGTACCTTTAGTTCCCTCTTCACTCAATGCACATCCTGCAGGCACAGAGAGGGAGAGAATCTGCTGCTGGATCATGGCCAGCGGATCCTACAGTCAGGTTTCTGACACGTCACCTTCTGCTTGTGGAAAACTCCATCTGCACGTTTACAGGCTGAAATGTCCAAAGACAGATTGACATTGACAGCTAAGTGGTGTCCCTGCCAAGCACTGGCAGTTGGAGAGCATTAACAGCATCCCCCAGGCATGCCAACATTTTGAAACTTGAACCAGTTTTACCTAATGCAGTAATTCATAGCCTGAAACTTTCGTGTCTCCCTTCCTGGGGATGTCACCTGTCCAAGTTGGCACAGGGACCAAAGGGGTGATGTGACTTTTCTTGTAACTTTGTGCTCTCTTGACTAATGTAAAGAAGTCACAGCAGTGCTGGATGTGCCTGGACCAGAGTCATTAAAGAACT
>WAAB01006088.1:29619-52781 GCA_013389865.1 Piaya cayana
TATAGAGAGCAATGAGGTCTCCCCTCAGCCTCCTCTTCTCCAGGCTAAACACCCCCAGCTCTCTCAGCTGTTCCTCACAAGGCCTGTTCTCCAGCCCCCTCAAGAGCTTCATTACTCTTCTCTGGACTCAGTCCAGAGCCTCAATATCCTTCTTGTGGTGAGGGGTCCAGAAATGCAGCAGGAAAGACAGGCTCCAAGTTAAAGGTTCAGATTGTGACCCTTCAACTACATGAATGCAAGAGAGGGAAAGCAGATGGGAAGCAGGGAAACTCAACAAACCCAAGGGGCACTGCAATTTAAGAAGACTGTGATCAGTGAGACACTATCTAGGTGTGAAGTATGGTGCTGGTGATGGATGGAAAGTGGACTTGTTACATGGGAAGATGGAAAGAATGGGGTCTCTGGAAAACAGAGAAAACCGATGGAGAAGGAAAACAGTCCTCAAGTGTGTTAAGTGTGTAAGTCGCTTCAAAGAGCGGGGGAATAATCTTTTCAGGTACACAGTGGGTAGAATCAGTAATAATGAATTTAAATTAAAACAAGGGAGGTTTAAATTAGCATAAGAATTTTGGCTCCAAGAATAGCAAAAAACTGGAATAGAAGGTGGAGCCTCCGTTATTCAACCTGTCCTTAAATTCTTCAAACAAAATCAGTCAAAGACAGCTCAAGAAGAGTTAGATATTTTAAATCCCAACCCCTTCCCCCACCCCTCCACCCTTATTTTTTGCTACAGGCTGGTAGGGGAGCAACAGGGTATTTATATCTGTTATCCTTTCCTCTTTAAGAGTGAGATTCAGCTTTGTTACTTTGTAACTCTCACATTATCCATGTTTAGGTCGGGTCATGCTCTGAAATTGTCTCCTTCAAGGGAGGAAAGGCTTTATTTATTTAGGATGAAACTGTAATTTTGGGTGTTTTCCTTTGCTTTTTGGCAACAAGTGTCTGAACCTTCCCTTAGAAGAAGTGGAGAAAATTTACTTTGCATTTAACGGAGACTTGAATCTTGTTCTTGATTTTGCTAGAGGCTTGTGTTACCCCTGGTAATTCTCTAATGTGCATTACAACATCAAGTTGAGGACAGTGATCTTTATCCTTCAGAGGAAAGGGCAGAAGGGAGGCTGTGTGATTGTACTTTCTTAGTGGTAAGGACTATTTCTACTACGTAGAGATGTAGTCACTGTGAAACCTTTGTGTGACTGCAAGAGACAGTTATATTCTTTAAGACTTGGGATCGCTGATGTTACAAATACAAAATGCTCTCAGACAACAGTTCCTAGAAGAAATTCAGTAACAACGTGTATAAGAGTTTAGGAAAAAATATAAGAGCGCTCACTTTGGAGCTAATGCAAATGGACGCACTAACACGAACCCAAGGCTTAGTTTCCCAGGTGTTTGCTGGCAAGACCTTGTCAGGCATTTCAGTACTGCACTCTTCAGCTGCTGGTCTTGCAATGCAGTGGTTGTTAGTCATTAGCAGCTGTGTGGCTTTATTTTGGGAAGCGGTGTCTCCAGAACAGGGACATGACGCCACTGCAGGGTTTTTCATGCTGTAACAGGTCTGGTCGTCTGCAAAAGAGAGGTTTTATAAAGCTTAGGGTGGTTACAGGGGAGAAAGTAGTTCTTCAGGCTTGGGAAATGAGATAGTGCCTCTTTTCATTGCTGTCTTAAAATTCTTTACTTATCTTTCCTTGAGAAACATTTTCAATCTAATTATCAAGATCCTATAACCCTTCCTGACTCAGGTTTCCTCGTCTGCTTTACTCCTGTGGAAACTCCAGAAATGTCTCTAGTCATGTCTGTGCTGTGAAATGGCAGCGTTTACTCTGCAGAGAGGATCCCCACAGCCTGCTAGAGAGAAGTGTGGATGCCTGATGAGCCTCTACTGGCCTGGCTGTCTGCCATTCAGGGNACGGTGTTAGCATACAGACTACTTCAGCTCAGCAACAGTTTTCCAGGAAAGAAATGCAGCTCAGCTGTAAATGAGTGCAGGCAGGTGGCTAAATTTTGGGCTGGAGCTACAGAGTTGTTACTTGATGTAGTTTATACATCGACCAATGTATTCAGTCTTGGTAATCTGTGTTGAAGATGTTCATGGTACTTTTGCCTAGTCAAGTGCTGGATGGCATTTGAATTTCTGGCATTCCCTTCCTTTCCACCTGATAGTCAGTGACTGGAAGTTCTAAGGGATGATTGTTTTTAAAGCCAAGTACCATTCCTGAGCAAAAAACAGTCCCAGGGATACATTGTACCAGGGCCTTCCAAATACTGAAGTAGAAGGTGCCTTCTAAAACACACACTCCTTAGCCTTGAATCGAAATTCTCCATGTCTTGGTATGTGGCAATGGGAACAGTTTTCTAGCCTGGAGAAGTGTTGGTCTGATCCTGACTTNTTGCAATGCAGTGGTTGTCAGTCATTAGCAGCTGTGTGGCTTTATCTTGGGAAGCGGTGTCTCCAGAACAGGGACATGACGCCACTGCAGGGTTTTTCATGCTGTAACAGGTCTGGTTGTCTGCAAAAGAGAGGTTTTATAAAGCTTAGGGTGGTTGCAGGGGAGAAAGTAGTTCTTCAGGTTTGGGAAATGAGATAGTGCCTCTTTTCATTGCTGTCTTAAAATTCTTTACTTATCTTTCCTTGAGAAACATTTTCAATCTAATTAGCAGGATCCTATAACCCTTCCTGACGCAAGTTTCCTTGTCTGCTTTGCTCCTGTGGAAACTCCAGAAATGTCTCTAGTCATGTCTGTGCTGTGAAATGGCAGCGTTTACTCTGCAGAGAGGATCCCCACAGCCTGCTAGAGAGAAGTGTGGATGCCTGATGAGCCTCTACTGGCCTGGCTGTCTGCCATTCAGGTGGGGATGTGGCCTTGAAATGGCAGATCCCTGGTCTTGCTCAGTTTCCATCTTCTGATGTGGTCCTTAGGGTTTTATAGGTTCTCATGCTGGATTTTTTTTTTCATGTGTGTGCTTGAGTTACTGTTATCTCAGCAAATTGACTTCTGTGTCCCCCTTCTCTCCTTTTCTTGAACGGTATTAGCATACAGACTACTTCAGCTCAGCAACAGTTTTCCAGGAAAGAAATGCAGCTCAGCTGTAAATGAGTGCAGGCAGGTGGCTAAATTTTGGGCTGGAGCTACAGAGTTGTTACTTGATGTAGTTTATACATCGACCAATGTATTCAGTCTTGGTAATCTGTGTTGAAGATGTTCATGCTACTTTTGCCTAGTCAAGTGCTGGATGGCATTTGAATTTCTGGCACTCCCTTCCTTTCCACCTGATAGTCAGTAGATTCCTTTGTCAGTGACTGGAAGTTCTAAGGGATGATTGTTTTTAAAGCCAAGTACCATTCCTGAGCAAAAAACAGTCCCAGGGATACATTGTACCAGGGCCTTCCAAATACTGAAGTAGAAGGTGCCTTCTAAAACACACACTCCATAGCCTTGAATCAAAATTCTCCATGTCTTGGTATGTGGCAGTGGGAACAGTTTTCTAGCCTGGAGAAGTGTTGGTCTGATCCTGACTTTATAGTATCTGTCTGTGTGGTGTTAGCATCTGTTTTCCCTGGTGCTGAAGCTTGAGCAATAATGAAGCTGAGAAGGGGAGAATGAAAGAAGCAGGATGTGCTGAGCCTCTACAGACAAGCCCTGAAGTATTTCTGTTCTTAGTTGGTCTGTCATTGTGCAAATCCATTAATTCATGTGACATTTCTATAGGCTTATGAACAATTTTTTTCCTTCCAGAATTTAAAACCTGGTGAAACTTCTGCTCCTATTTCTTCCACATCACCAAGCAAATCCCAGGAATTTTCTCTGGATACTTTAGAAGGCAGCACTTCTGTCTTCCCTGTTTAAAGCAGAAAAACGAAAGAAAAGAAAACTTTCCTACTGCAAGGGGGAGAAAACCTGTCACTGACAATAACAGAGAAGTGAGATTGTGCATGGAGGGCAGGCACAAGAGAGGTGAGACCTCTTTTGGGAATCATGCTATTTCAGTGGGACTGTGCTGAGAAAATGATGCTTTCTGTGATAGGATTCAAATAGGAACAGGATGGCAAGGGAATGAAACACTCCTGGATTTGCCTTGGGAACCAGTTTCAAGAAGAGAGTAGCTGAGGCAGTGATATAATAGCCACGAGAGGATCTGCAAAACCTTTGATTTAAAGCAATTCTTCTTGAATTGTACTGTTATTGAGCACCTTTTTTAGGCACTGAAAACTTTCCCAGGGATAAAGGTAAAAGATACAAGGGACCCATATGAATCATACAGCAGTTTGATTGTGTAGTTCTTAGTACATGGAAAACTTTTGGTCACCCTGGTGGTAGTAGTAGCAGCGAGAAACACAAAGTTGGATAATTCAGTGTCTTCTTCTGATCCCTGGTTTTGTGTAATGACCAAGAATTGAAGAGCATTTGTGGCTTTTCATGATAATTTAAAATTCAGGTTTCACTCAACGTCTCCTTTTGGTCTCGCAGCCTTCCTTTGAAGAGTTCATTTTGTGTCCTGCTCTGCCTGTGAAAGAGGTGTCTGTCTGAAGAGGTAAGATCCCATCTTTGTAAGACTTGCAAAAGTGCTTTTCAAGCTGTGGGACAAAGCACAAGGAACTGAAGTGAGAATTGACAATCTGCTTTATGCAGCAGGGAAGGAATTGGCAAAGATGCAATTTGTAAATGAAAGTCTTGCCAAGTATTTTGTTATGATTTGTTCTGCTGACTTTTGCAGAAATGAAACCTGGGAGATTGTAGGATGGCTCCTCTGTAAAAGATTTCTGTAGAGAATGGGGCATGAAGGAACAAGACATGGTGGGACAAATTCTGAGGATCTCAAAGGTCACTTTACATTTGTTGTCAATATAAAGTAGGACTGAAGTGAACATTTCTGTAAATGGCAGACGTTCAGTAATTAACAAATGATTTTAAATTCTTGATGTGGCAGAGGTAGCATGAGGCAGATCTGTATACAGCTGCTTTTGTAAACAAGGACTTTAAAAACAAACCACAAATGAACATAAAAGCTTATAGCCCAGAACCATGTCCTGGGTTGCATCAAAAGTGGTGGGACCAGCAGGTCAAGATGATTCTCCCCCTCTACTCAGCTCTCGTGAGACCTCACCTGAAGTCCCGCGTTCTGTTCTGGAATCTCCAGCAGAGAAAGGACATGGAACTGTTAGAATGAGTCCAGAAGAGACCATGAAGATCAACAGAGGGCTGGAGGACATGCAATATGAGGACAGGCTGAAAGAGTTGGGGTTGTTCAGCCTGGAGAAGAGAGGGCTCTGAGGAGACCATATACCAGCCTTCTAGTACTTAAAGGGGGCTACAGGAAAGCTGGGGAGGGGCCCTTTATCAGGGAGTAAAGGGATAGGATGAGGGGAAAGGTTTTAAGCTGAAAGAGGGGAGATGTGCATTAGATATTTTGAAAAATTTTTTTACAATGAGAGTGCTGAGGCACTGGCACAAGTTTCCCAGAGAAGTTGTGGATTACCCATCCCTGGACACTTTAAAGGCCAGGCTGGATGGGGCTTTGATCCAGTGGAAGTTGTCCCTCCTCACGGCAGTGGGATTAAAACTGGATGATCTTTAAAGTCCCTTCCAACCCAAACCATTCTATGATTATGTGGAAACTTCTAGTTTAGCCCTCATTTAAGTGAACTCAACTGGATATATAATAAAGACAGTCAAAATATTTTCTCTGAGCTTTTTTTTTCTTTATAGGAAAACTAAGTTGCCATCAAACAACAGGGAAGTGCCTGCAGAGCTACAGGTTTATTTCTATTTCCTTTGGTGGGGAATATAAACAAAATGCTTAACTTCAGCTTAGATTTGACCTTGACCAAAACACTTCAGGTTGTTTAAAATGACTTGTAGCTTAACACTGAAATCATAAAGGCTCAGTGGTGGCTGGGACCTCACCAGGGTGGTGGGTCAGGGCATCACGACCAGGACTCATTCCACTTCCTCAGGCATGGAGTGGGGTGTCCCCAGCTGGGGTGCTGAGTGGATGGGAATAACAGGCTGGGGCTTGAATATCAGCCCATGGCACGTTGTGGATGCAGGATCAGTTGGACCATGGCCAGGTAGAGGCATAGGATTTGGGGCTCTGCTTTTCTAATATTTTAAGATCTGGTTGTATTTTCCATGTTCACTGTAATACCAAATTATCTTGTACCACTCTATGCATTTTATTAACTCTGGAATGGGGTGGTCACACAACAAAGGAAATGTTACACATTGAAGTTTTTGCAGGTAGACTCAACTATTAGAAGTTCTCACACATTAGTCAGTGTGGACACCATGAGGAAGCATTTTCTCTGACAAAGACTTGAAGAAAATTTCCTTGTTTTGTGCACGGACCAAGATTAAAATATACTTGTATTTTTATTTTAAATGTATGTTTTGATCCCCTTCAGAATCTGTCTCTGCTGTTAATCTTTCTGTCCTTGCTTATCTTCCAGGTTTATGGGATATTTGGAATTCCAGCCTGATTCAAAAAGGTTTGTAAATGTTCCTGGATAGGTAATTGCCATTTTGTAGGTAGGTTGCATTCTTTGATGTTTAATCCCCTGTTAGATATATAAATGAAATAATCTTCTGAACAAATGGAAGTCCCTTGCATTAGCAAAATAGCTAATTAGAAAACATTCATTTTCCAGTGCTCTTTTTGATCTGCATACTTGCTTAGTACACTTCGCTTGGCTTTGCTGATTTGCTGTCCAACTGCAAATCTCATTAGGCCAATGGTACAGCAAAAATCAGGTCACTTCCTTCTTAGTTTCAGGCTTCAAGTTTAAGTAAGTCACTATTAACTGTGACCCTGAACTTTTATAAAAGTCTGAGTCTTTAGAGCCTGTGGAAGAGATGCAGGAATCTGCTCATTGTAAATAAGGGAAGAGAGTGTGGGATTTGGATATTAAGAAGGGTAAACGCTAGCATTTAATCACAGAATCGTAGAGTGTTTTGGGTTAAAAGGGACCTTAAATATCATCCAGTTCCAGCTCCCATGCCATGGGCAGGGACACTTTCCACATTTGTCAAAGCCCCATCCAACCTGGCCTTGAACACCTCTAGGGATGGGGCAGCCAAGTCTTCTCTGGCCAGCCTGTGCCAGGGCCTCACCACCCTCACTGTAAAAAAATAAATGCCAACCTGACTGTCAGGAATTGAGCAGCAATTGATACTTTTTGTTTTCTCATTTCCATTCCTACAGTTCTGTCAATAAGCTGTGCGTGGTATTAATTCCTCCCAGCAGTTTCTTTTTTATCAGGGAATGATAATTTTATACACTAGAGCATTAGCTGTTGCTGGCTCATTCTGAGCACCCAGGCTGTGAAATTCCTACAGTGCTTGTCACAGGCTGTGCACTTGGAGTTATCATATTCAGTTCTTAATGGTTCACAATTGTATGAAAAAATGTCTTGTTAAGCTTGACTCACATTATTTTCTCTTTCATATCTCTCCTCCTTTACACAGGGCAAACATCCTGATAAAGCCCCATACTTTGGCCTGTTTATCTACTTTACATCCAAATTTAGCTATTGTAGGAGTGTTAAAAGACTGATTTTTCCATTAGCAGCTTCTGAGGTGGGGCTTACTCTGGGCTACACAAAAGTTCTCTTCACCCTTTACCCATCCATGCCACAACTTCATCAAGTCAGCTGAAGCTCTCTGTGATGGCAGTGATGCGTATCCTTATTTAAAATAAGATGTATGTATAATACTAAGCATGTGTGGGAGGCCTGTGAAAACTACAGACTTACTTGTAGAAATTATTTACCCTGTCAAACACAGGGTCGATGATGCCAGTGGTATTAAATTATTATTGTTTGTTTGTCTTACAATTACTCACTCTTCATTAATAATTGCCCCATACCTGGAAACATCCAATGAAAGATTGGATGAGGCTCTGAGGAACCTGATGTAGTTGAAGATGTCCCTCCTTATTGCAGGGACATTTAACTAGATGACCTTTAAAGGTTCCTTCCAATCAAAACCATTTTATGATTCTGCGGTTAATTGACAAATCATGTTAGGTGCCCAGAATATGCTTTGCATTGTCAGAGAGGTCTGGTCTAGAGATGTCCCAGCACTGTCCACATGTCTAGACATAAGTTCTCAAGCTGGCTATGGAGTCAAAGCTCTTAATTTCTGCAAGGCCAGACCAGCATTGGACAAAGAGGACTACTTGTTTCTTGTCATAGATAAGTAATGGTAAGTAACAAACTCCAAAAGCCTCGTAAAGCAAAGACACAGTTCATAGCATTCATGTTACTAACAATCAATGATCAAAGCACAAAAGTTTTTGCCTGAACACACGTCTATCACAGTTCAAATTTATGTCTTTTCAGAGAAACCAGCTGCTGAGGTAATGTTAGATAATTCATGCCAGTCAGTATATGGTGAGAGGAAACATCTTCTGGTGGTACGATGTTCACTCTGTGTGAGAATGATCTCTGTTTAACTTGGATCTTTTCAAAGAAATAGGTAACCATTGCTACTCTTGTCAATTTAAACTGATCCCAGGGAAAACAAGCCAACATTTTTGGTTTAGTTCTCTCCCACAGAAATGAAACAGAATTACAGCCGACTGAACATGAGGCAGCAGTGACCCAGGTGGCCAAGGCCAATGGCATCTTGGCTTGTATCAGAAACAGAGTGACCAGCAGGTCCAGGGAGGTTATTCTCCCTCTGTACTCAGCAGTGGTGAGACCACTCCTCAAATCCTGTGTTCAGTTCTGGGCCTCTCACCGTAAGAAGGATGTTGAGCCTCTGGAGCGAGTCCAGAGAAGGGCAACAAAGAGGGTGAAGGGGCTGGAGAACAATTCTTACAAGTAGCAGCTGAGAGAGCTGGGGGTGTTTAGTCTGGAGAGGAGGAGGTTGAGGTGAGACCTCATTGCTCTCTACAACTACCTGAAAGTAGTTTCTTCTCCCAAATGACCAGTGGTAGGACAAGGGGGAATGGCCTCAAGCTGCACCGCTGGAGATTCAGACTGTATATTAGGAAAAAAATTTCACAGAAAGGGCCAGCAGGCACTGGCAGAGGCTGCCCAGGGGGGTGGTTGAGTAACCATTCCAAAAGTTATTTAAAAGATGGGTAGACAAGGTGCTTGGGGACATGGTTTAGTGCTAGATAGGAATGGTCTGTTCCAACCTAGTGATTCTATGATTCATGAAAACAAAGCAAATCCACTTATTTTGTTGTCTTTATTTTTTCAGCAGGAAATAAAATGCTCAAGAAATGCACAGAAAGAAACAGGAATAAGAGCAGACTACTTCATTTCCCTGTCTTTATATGCATCTTCAGTATTGAATCCTAAAAGGTAAAAAGCCCAAAGGTAAGAAATGCAGAGAAAATAATACGATTCATAAGTGAGTGACACAGGATAAATGAAAAAATCATTATTTTTTTAACAACATCTCTAATATACTCATTTACTAGTTTAGTCTTATTTTGATCTTTAAGCATATAGATTATGGTAAATCTATATGCTAATGTCTCACTTAAAGCTAGGTTTCTATTCAGTTTATATAATATATTAAAGCAAAAATGACTTGCGTTGCTAAAGCAAAGATAAAGTAATCAAAACACTTGTACTTAAAAAAGCAAATTCAATCTTCAATCATGTTATATGAAAATGCTCTGTTCTGGATAACTTCTATTGTATACTTTAAAAAAATAATTCATCTGCCCAGTCAGCCCACTGGCTAGTAAAAGTCATCACTGACACAAACTCCATCTTGTTAATGATAATATTTTGAACAAAGAATTAGTTGTCTGGTGCTTATAGGGGAAAAAAATAGTAATACCTGTAAAATGTTAGCACTGGTGCTATTTGGAGCACAAGAATTGCATATGTAGAAATTGTAGCTTATTGGTGCAGTCTTTAATACAGTGCGAGGAGACTGCTGAAAACTGAATTAGTTAATTCACAATGTAGTGTATCACCTCTCTGTTATAGATATGTTCTAATGTAATATGTACTGGAACAAAAACTGAACAAAATCTTAGCCCTAGGCTATAAGGGGAATCAAGAGGCACAACAAGCCTTTGATCACATGAGGAGATAACTAATACACGTAGATAACTACTGTAGAGGGGATAACTAATACACGTGGAGGCAGATTCTTGGGATATCAGAACAGATGCAAGAGCCTCAGTGCAAAGCTTTCCGCACAGTCTCCACTGCATTTGCATTAGTCCTGGAGTCAGAAGTCTTGCCCCATTTTGTAGGAAAGAGTTCTGCAGTCTTTCACAGTAGGACTCTCCCTTTCTACCTACTGTGAGGTGAGTGGAAGGAGACTTTTATACACTGACCGATTTGCCCCTCAATAGCACAGGATGTATCTGACAACATTTTGGCAAACCTTCATTCACAAGAAGTACAAGGAGAGCCACCTGACAGCTCCTGGCCAAGTATCTGAAGCCACCTTTGTACTTCATGCACTCCTGCTTTGCTTGATCAACGGCTGGTTTAAAGCTTGAAACTTCTGCCTTGAGCCCAGCCAGATAAGATGTCATCGGTCCTAGGTCTACCTATGTAAGTCCATGCTGAAGAAGACTTAGCAATGCCACTTGCTGTTTTAAAAGGTGATCCTTATAGGAAGTAAGTCTCCAAGTCCCACTAAGTGCCATGGTGGAATGTCTAATTCATTTGGGTTTTTTGACTTGCCCTGTTTTACTGGCAGGAATGTTTCAAAGGTGTTTCACCTAATCATTCTAAGTACTCTTTGCTTAAAGCATCTGGTTGAAAAAGTTTTCTCCCTCTTATAACATGGAGGATAGCTGCAGCATCCTAGACTCAAGGGATATAGAATCACCAGGCTTGAAAAGACCCATTGGATCAAGTCCAACCATTCCTATCAATCACTAAACCATGCCCCTCAGCGCCTTGTCCACCCATCCCTTAAACACCTCCAGGGAAGGTGACTCAACCACCTCTCTGGGCAGCCTGTCCCAGTGCCCAATGACCCTTTCTGTGCAATTTTTTTCCTAATGTTCATTCTGAACCTCCCCTGGTGGAGTTTGAGGCCATTTCCTATTGTCTGTCCCCTGTCACTTGGGAGGAGAGGCCAGCACCCTCGTGTCCACAACTTCCTTTTATGCCCCACTAGATAGATGGTGAGATGAGCCAACGACAAACTATACAGGACCATTTAAGTCTGCAAAACAGAGCACCTCATATCTGCATTGTTCCAGTTCTAGACAACTACAATGTCACTGAAGTTACACTAGGTCAAAGGAATGGTTGGACTCGATGATTTGATGGGTCTCTTCCAACCTGGGATTCTATGATTCTATGATTCTATGAAAGCAAGAGAAAGAGCACTGCAGCACCCCAATAATCTTCCTAGCTAATTCTTTGCTTTTTATTTTCCAGTTGCAAAGTTAATGCCAGCCACCAGGTACCAGTTCTGTAATTAGCCTTGAAGTACTGCACTGAAAAGTAAATGCAGCATCCAAGTTGAAATAAGTATTAAAAAGCAAAAATGAGGACTCAACATCAAAGTTTACTGCACCAGAAGTGCCACCTATAACAACACAGATATCAAAGACAAGTTTAGAAACATTTGATCTAAAAGAGAACCCAGCTAAACAAACACCACAGTCCTCATCAAACTACCCAAAAAAGAAACAGAAATGAACAACAGACAAAAAGAGAAGGAGAAAGTGGAATTTGTGTAGATGTAATGGATCACACAGAAGGATGATCTATACAGCCAAAAGGTCTGGAAAAAAGGCACCACTAAAGAATTACACACAACACCTGCCACACTGGGAAGGGACGATAGGTGACAGATAATACACAAATGCTGATAATACTCTCCTCAACGTGTTTCAGAAAACAAAATCTGGGATATTTAAGGTGGAATGGGGATGTTGTCTGTGGAATTATGAAAGCTTAGGATGGAATCTTTAGGGGAAGATGGTGTGAAACCTGCTTGCATATCAGATGGCAGTTCTGCTAAGAAAACAGAAAATTGTAAAATACCCAAACATCATCTCACATATCCTTTCAAGATAGTTAAGCATAGGACAGGATGTAAAGTTTTCCAGTCAGAATTTCTTTGCTATGCAACACCAGAGGAAACTCCGGCTTTTCTTTCAAGAAGCGTTGGATCTAAAATTCTTTCTGTCTGCAAGGGGCATAGAGCCCCTACAAATACTAGATTTAGAATTTCTGGTTTGGCTTTTGCCAAAAGTGGATGCAATTCTTGCTAAGTATCAAATGAACATTCCAGAATCTGAATAAAAATGTCATTTCTTCTGATATGAATCTCCCTGCAACAGATTTTGAAATTTTAAATTAAGATGGTTCTCCAAACCAAAAAAATCTGAAGCCAGGAGTGAAAATATCAGCTCCTGAAATATCTGTAGGTGACACAGAATGTACAGTTAAAATACATAAATCTTGAAACTCAAAATTTAGAATTTCTTGATCTTAGAGAACACTGTCAGAAAGTGGTATTGGTTCTAAAGTGGAAACTGAAACTTCCTAGAGAAAAAAACACCAATGTTGTGCTGACAATTATATCATTAAGTAAAACAGATATTAAATTCCCTGAAGGAGAAGGTTCAGGTGAACTGAGGAGCTCTGAAATCAGAACCAAAGGATCATCACTTGTGGATGCCAAACAGATTAAATTGGAAGGTCTCCAAAGTAAAATTACAATACTCAAACTCCAGTAGTCAAAGTTTGGAATCTCTCTTGGGAAAGATAAGGGGCTAGAGTCTGAGATTCGCTCTTGAGAAACAGAAAAGTAGCTACCCCAGCAGAATTTGCTGACGTTTCTGTGTGAGTTCCAGCATCAGAACATAAATTTGGTTTGTCAGATCCTGGAAGAGAGGGAGCTGTTGATAGCCCTAAGGAGAAGGGAATCAAATTAAAAGAAGGACGTGAGATAAAAGCTGAAGAATTTGGTAGACATTAATCTCTCCAAGGAACACATGGACGATTAAAGTCAAGAGTCATCAATTAAACCAGGAAAGATTATGGGTGAAATGAAAATTGCAGAAGATGGGAAACAGTAGATTGCAAAGGTCGAGGTGTGAGTAGTCTACAATGAGGTCAGAACACACTGCTTATGTTGGAGCCAAACTGGAAGATTAATGATAGAAGATTAACAAATGAAAATGAATATAAAAAGTGCTAGAGGAGATCCTGAAATAGAATTTCACGTGGAAAGTGTTGAGAAGGATGCGTCTGCAGGAGTGCAAGAGCATGTAGCTTAGAGAGCACAAGAAAACAGCAGACAGTGAAAGATTTGAAGTTGATGATTCAGTTTCTCAAACTATCGCTACATCTTCTGACCTTATTAGAGGAAGAAAATGGTTATCAATCAACTATTCCTAGAGATATGTCCAAATGAGGATTGTCGTTTATCACTCTCCAATATAAGTAAAATTATAATTATGTATAAAGGAAAAAAAAAATCTGTGTTCTTAACTTTCTAGAAACTGAAAATGAAGCAAACCCTAGACCTGATATTTATAAGCACTTCATTGTTACAGCATCTCCCACATATGAATTCTAGGTATGTGAGTATTTTATACCATGTGCTAGTAACTATATTGACTTGTTCATACCAGCCCGAAAGGAAACATATCACCAGTGCTATCTGCTGGGAGGTTCACATAACAACAGAACAGTTTCCAGATGCAGTGGGAATGGTAACAAATGGATTTCAGACTTTTCCCCCACTACAATCCTGAATTTTATGGATGTACATGAGCAGGTGTGCCTCTTTTTGTATCCTGTATTCTTTCCCCATACTCTTCTACATAATACAGGGAAATCAGACACAGTAAAACATTCAGAAATTGGCTTGTGAAGGTGGTTTGTTTAGTTGTCAGACCATATCTGACTTGATGCATTCTTCATTACTACTTCTTTGACATATGGCCAAATATTTTATTGCGAACTGCTGGCTACCTGTGTTCCTCATATTCTCTCTGAAGAGGCTGCTCACCAAAGCATTAGGTGTGTATCATTGATTTCAAACATGCAACTTCTCTGAAGTTTTTTCCTCTTTACATATCATTGAAGACCCAAAATTACAACATCGATGGCAATGGCACACTCCAGAACTCGGGAAGAGAATCATGATTAAACCAGGAAAGAAGAGGCTAGGGAAGTGTAAGGGACATAGTGAAAAGCATCCCATTCTAGCAGCAGTTCATGTCTGCTCAGAAGGTAGCCTCCACTTAAAGTTTGCCCAGAAACTCTGCCCCACCAAGCAACTTACTCAGCACTTGCAAATTTGAGATGATTTCTTCTTCTCCTTATTCCAGCAGAATTTACACCCCCGCCCCCTTTCTTTTTCTGATTACAGTGAAAATGTAGCAGAACACATACAAGGAAAATACTTCTTAGTCAAACACATAACCTCTCAAAAATATTTTTCAAGCTGACCCACTATTCAGATGTACTTAGTGTTGTGCACCAGGGAAGACCTGTCTAACTGTTGTTCCTGCAAATGAGCATTAATACAGCACATGGTCAGTTGTATTTTTAGTTAGAGAATAATAAACCTGTGAAACAGAGCTAATGAAGACCAGCTGGGGGGGTGGTGTATATTTATAATTTGCAAGACATTTTAATTAGTGAATGGAAATCTCAAAATACTAACCAGAATATAGAGAGGAAACTGGGGAGGAGAGTGCTAAAAGCAACTTCTCCTCAACGTGTTGGCATGTATGGGAATACTCAGCATTATCTGTAGATATAAGTACATACCTTAGAATCTGCATTGATAATAACATGCATTATTTGTAAAGATAAATATATCATCCCTGCACTGGCTCAGGGATGGAGACTGCTGGGGATAACCGCAGCGAGAAAAGGGATGCTAGGACTCAGTGTTAGCAGCATGGTGGCAGGACAGTGGCCATCTTCCTGGTGGGGACATGCTTTCAAGGCTTTTACAGAAATGAGTTTAGCCAGTGATGAGAAACTGTCCCCTGTGAGCCACTAGTTGAGGAAAAATACAAGTCCTATATTTAGATGCTACAATGCAATATACAGTGCCACCCAGTGAAGGATCATTGAGAATTTACATACTGTAGAGATGGATTTGAATGGATGCAATTTGTTCAGGGGAGCCTGCTGTGAAACAATATTGAGTGATCTGAATACCAGCCCCTAACAAACTGCTGGTACATGCTACCAGTTGAAAACAAAGGTTCAGCTGCACGTCTGAGCTCTGGTTTGGTCTTAGAAAGTTCCTCACTTGGGGTGAATTCAGAGTTAAAGTATGCATTAAGATTCCTGAATGGAAGAAATGAAAAAATATTTTGATTTTGAGGTCAGGTTTGTAGATTAAGTGAGTCAGTTCCTCAGCTGGTGTTAGGTGACACAATCCCCAGTGGATTTAAGGAACATTTCCTAACCAGTAATTGAAATTACTGTGCCTTCTGCTGCAGGGTTTCTTTCTATTTTGAGTGAATTTTTACCTAGGATGTGAATTTTTTTTCTGAAACCTCTGAGTAGTACAAGCTGGACTGATTGTAATTTTGTTAAAGCATGCTTACAGGCTCTTAAAATCTTGGAACAAAAAAAGATAGTTACAGCAGTCCCTTCTCTGTTGAGGACCAATATTCTTTTTAAAAAAGGAATATGTTCTGATCAGGTGAGTGAAACAGACAATAATCAGCTGGAATGAAAAATGTGTTAGTGTTTCGATACGTCAGTGAAAACACACTAAATAAACCAAATATTCTGAACCTGAGCTGCTGTATAAACTTTCCCAAAGGCTGCTGAATATCACTTGAAATCAAGAAGTAATGAGGTTACCCCTTTCTAGATAGCTTCCTCCATTAGGCTACACCAGAACCCCTACCACAAATGCTGTGGTGGCATGCGTGAAGGGCTGGGTGGAGAAGGAAGAAACAATATTGTTTTGGCCTGCAAATTAACACTGTGGCTTAAATGCCACATTCCCAGCTGGTTTCAGCTGTTGTCAGACTCGGCAGAGAAGGGAAAGGTTCACAAAGCCTGCCTTGATCCCTCAGCTCTCCTGCTTGTTAGGAAAGATATTCCATGTTGAAAGGGAAGAGGGATTTCTATCCTATTTCTGCCTTGCATGGCTATGCAGCTTAAGCCATTGTCTACCTTTCTCTTACAGTTTTGAGGGATCACTGTTATAAATACTTAATGTCAACATGGGTAGGGAGTGGTCTAGATCTTGTTCTAACTTCCACTCCCCATTGCCTACAGCAAAACTGATGCAAGTCTGTTGCTTGAAAATAATGGAAAGATCTGTGTTGGTCATATCTCTGTATGGGAAAGAAAAGCCCCAACTCCAAGTAAAGTCAGTGGGAATTGTTAGAGGTCGCAGTAGTCACTGCCACTGTATTAAATATGAGACTTGATGCTCTTCTTGCAGCAATAAATATTAATGTTTGCAATTCCACTCGTCGTGTGGTTTCTGAATCCTAATGTACCCAGCAGAGCTCCCTAGAGGTGAATTACTCCATAGAATCCATGACAAGCTAAAGCCTTTTCTTTCTGGTAATTTAGAAAAACAATCTAGCTCGGCTACTGTAGCTGTTGGTTTTCAAGGCTTTCATTACCTACAGAGAAATCATGTTTGACACAATACAGTAGTTATTGAGAACACTGGTTATATTACAGAGTACACCTAATATATCAAACTCCACATATCCCTGGTTGCAGACAAGATAATTTCTTAATCTTTTTCTGAGTCACGCTGGACAGATACATCATTGATAGAGGCCACCAGAATTACACTGGACAGGGCAAAAATATAATAGGATAGAACTTGTTTATATATCAAAGAGTATTTTTTTTTCTGTTGGTAGGTTATTCAATGAATTTAGCACCATTGTAACATCTACTGAACCAACTGTTGGTGGTGATAGGATACTGGAAAAAATAACCCTCTAGTTTTGATCCCATTTTCTCTTATTCCTAAAATCACCCTCTATTCAGAAATGAAAGTGTGTTCCAGTTTTGGTCAGTATTTTCATGTGTGAACCTTCACCAGCCGTAGTTCTTTTCTTTAGGGGAGATGGAGAGAGTTTCTCCAAGAAATGTAGCACTTGTCTAATAAATTACAGATTCATTAAAATCTGCCTAAGACTATTCAGAATGGGATGAAAATTAATTCATTATTCATTAGTAAAGCTGCTTAGATTTGGAAAGTGTTTGTGGTTTGGATTGATGTGCGAAGTTATCAAAATAACACCCTCAGTGAAGCAATCTGCTAAATTGCTGCAATAAGGAGATCGTCACCTGCCTGCACACAGTTTTCTGCAGTTATCTGGATGTAACTGCATCCCAGTTGCTTTGAGTTCTTTGCTGATATCTTATGTTTTAGGTGGTCTGTAATGTAGTTTTCTTCAAAGAACAAAGTCTCCTTTCTGCTTTACCAGCCATGTGTTCACACAAAATAACCCCACATCTGATACAGCTTAATACTTAAAAGCTTAGTTTTGTGTGGAGTTCATAAGTGAACTAGGCAACTCCTCCTTACTGAGACATTTATGCTGCTTAAGATACTTCCTGTGGTGCTAGAAGCATCTGTTTTCTGGTTCTAATGATATTCTTCATAACACCTTTGCATGTGTCCTTACATCTTGGGATTTTCTTACACCCCATTGCTCATTTTCACCGTGGCCTTTCTCTTGCTAAAGTGGAATTGTCTGGTTGTCAAAAACAGTGGCCTAAATGTCCTGAGATAGGCTGTGTGGTTTTGAAGTCCTCTTGCAGGACCTTAGGTGATCATCACTTGGCAATTCTTTCCCACCATAGGTTCCGAGACTTCTGTCTTTCCGTTGGTTTTTTTTTTGAGTGAGAAGTTTCTGATCTTTCATCATTTGTGTCATTTTTCTTAATTTGCCACTGCTGGAGGTTTGCCATTTCCATAGCAAAGTTCCAGTTTCAGCATCTAGAAAACTATCTTGTCTTTTTTTTTTTCCCAAAATAAAAGGAGAAAAATGTTTCCGTTGTTAGGCAACCTTGGAAATTCTCCCCTTGCCCCTTGTTTCTTGCCAGAGGAGAGATATTATTAGATTATTTTATCCTAATACCTGCTTATTTGGAAATCCAACCCCTGCATTTCTAGGAATTTGTCATCGGCTCTTTGTTGTTGTTCTGGTCTCTTCTGGTCTTCTGGCTTTCCTGCAGGGTTTAAGAAAACCTACATCTTAATATTTTCTCAACGTCTTGGATACCCTTAACAATCACTTTCAAGGCACAAGGATATCATATTAATTTTCAATTCTATTTTGTTCCTTTTATATTCTTCCAGCACTAAATTAGTACAGTTTGTAAGAATGTTTAAACGGAGTTGGCAAGTATATTGAAACTTATTTTGACTTAAAAGTAGGATATCCTTTGCTTCTCCCAGGCTATGTGAGTGTTTGCTGTCTCTTAGGCCTAAATTCCGCAAGCATTTATGCATGTGTTTAATTTAACAAATTAATTTCACTGGGACTGTTCCTGCGCAAGCTTTTGAGGAATCAAAGCCTTAATCAGCTTTCTGATGCCGTGTCCTTCTTTTCATGCAAATCCTCTCTACTACGAGGTGATCTAGTAACATTTCTAAGGAGAGAACCTCTTTCAACTGCGCTAGAGACAGACTTCAGAGAAGACTTTCTCTTATGTTCCCCAAGGAGCAGAGGTGGGCCTGTTAGATGTTCAGGTGACTACCTAGGAATACGGAGCTTCATGTTGTTCATGTGGGCCACAGTTACTGGTCAATAAGTTACAAGAGTAGGAGAAAAGTGTGAGGAGTCTTTTGTGGGAAACTTCTGCTGAGTCCAGGACATTGGTTGTGGTGTGAAACAGAGGTGTTCTCATTCCCTGGGAGAGTCTGAGGTCTATCCTCAGTACAAAGACTGGAAGGAGAGATAGACGTGAATTCTTCCTGGAGCAGAAGAAATTAGTTATGACCGATGACAGTGCTTTTTGTCAAGACCTAGCTGGAGCACCTCTGCTATGAGGACAGACTGAGAGGGTTGGGGTTGTTGAGCCTGGGGAAGAGAAGGCTCTGGGGAGACCTTATAATGGCCTTCCAGTACCTGAAGGGGGCTACAGGAAAGCCAGAGAAGGACTTATTGCAAAAGAATTTAGTGATAGAACAATGGGGAATGGCTATAAATTGGACAGCGAAAGATTTACAGTATTTATTAGGAAGAAATTCTCCACTATGAGGATGGTGAGGCACTCAAACAGGCTGCCCAGTGGTGTTGTGGCTGCCCCATCCCTGGAAGTGTTCAAGGTCAGACTCGGTGGAGCCTTGAGCAACACGATGCAGTGGGAGATGTCCCTGCCCGTGACAGGGTTTTTGGAACTGTGTGGGCTTTATGGTTCCTTCCAACCCAAACCATTCTATGATTCTATGATCTCCTGGCCTTGGGATAACCTCCAAACATGGATTTGGAACAAGAAAAGTTCTGTCTATTAAATAAAAATGGTGTTTGGATTTCCCCTTCTCATTCCTTCGTGATGTGTGGCTGTGTAGACATGCACAGCTGTCACAACCTCAGTACCACAGTGGATCACATTAAACTAACTCTATCACAAAAATACAGCATTTTCTGGGGATGCTTTCAGCCATGCCTCAGCAATAAAAGGCTGAATTAATCCTGGCCTTGGGATAACCTCCAAACATGGATTTGGAACAAGAAAAGTTCTATTAAATAAAAATGGTGTTTGGATTTCCCCTTCTCATTCCTTCGCGATGTGTGGCTGTGTAGACATGCACAGCTATCACAACCTCAGTACCACAGCGGATCACATTAAAGACATAAATATTACTTTCAAAACTAACTCTATCACAAAAATACAGCGTTTTCTGGGGATGCTTTCAGCCATACCTCAGCAATAAAAGGCTGAATTAACCAGTTTTTTTTTCAAGTGTGCAAGTAATTCTGTTTCTTCTTTGGGCTCTGTTTAAAGTGGGTGCTGAACTTCTGCAGCATGGGAGTAGTCTTGTCTCATTAATTATTAGCCCACTTCTACTTCACATGCACATTAAAAAGAGCCATAGAAAAGTGATGAATAACTTGCTTTCTCAGAACACATCCCTCAAGTTTCTGGAGCTGCCCATTTCTGTACCAGTGATAGATCTTTAGCTATTTCTTTCTACTGAAGAAGTATGATTATTATTATGGGAAAATGACAGTAAGTGATGAATAGGTAACTTTATCAAGATTGTTTTCATTATGCTGCTGTGATGAAGAATAATCTGTAATTAGACAGCTATGTTGAAGTTTTTAGTCTGGAATCATTCCACATCTGCTCTGATAGGCAGATTTATTAAAGCCTTAATTTCAGTTTTGTGATTGCCCCTCACCAAATCTATGCTATGCTGTGCAGTGGTTAATTTGATAATTTATTCCTATTCTTCTCCTCAATTAGGAGATGACTGAAGATAAGGGTGTGAGTTCAGTAAACTTTAGAACCCCGAGAAGATAAAAATCCTTTATCTCCATTGAGATACATTTTGGACCCCCTTGGAATGTAACTAGTAGGGGATTTATTAATTTATTTTTTCAATTTTAGAAATGCCTGAAAATTATTGAGTATTGTAAAAAAATTATCTAAAATTTATTGACTGTTGTAGGTTTCATAACCTCAGCAGCAGTGAAAGATCTGAAAGTATTTTAGTATATAAACTGTCTCCATCAGCTATCACCCTTAGAGGCTTCAAATTCCCTTAGGTAATTATTTGAGGCTGTTGGCAAGATTAGGAAAGCAATGCTTGTGCTTGGCTCACATACAAGTTTGTTCTCTGAAATTTTCTTTTTTTCAAACAACTGCATCTAGAAACTTGTTTTCCCAAAGGATACTGGAGCAGAGCTCTCATCAAGACCCCAGTGGTGCTGGGAAGCAAAGTTTCTGTGTAACTTGCGCTGCACCTCCACCTTTTCGACATGTGTTCCTGGCAGTCCTGCTGGGTGGCAAATTGCTCTTCTGCTGTTTGGTTTCTAGTGGGGGATGTGCTGCTCCCTTTCCGCTCTCCAACAGTAGATGGGGATGCTCCATTGGCAGAACAGATCCTCTCCACAGCCTGGAAATGTGATGAAGCATTAATTGCACAGATATTCAGACTTCAGACAAAAATGTAAGCCCCTTCCCCAAAGACTCTGATGTTTATCAAGTAACATCCTAGCTTATCTGAGCTTTGGTGTGTGTGTGTGCTTTGAGGCAGAAACATGACAATTTAGAAATTACAGCCTGGAGGAACCTTTGCCTTTTCTTTTTTTTCTTTTCAACCCCAGCTATTCTGATTGAAGCACTTGTGTGGTGGATAGTGGTTGCTGCAATTGGCTAGAGGAGTCAAGAAGCTGCACTCCTCCCATGTAGTGTCATCATCCATTTTTCAATGCCACTCTTCACATATTTTGCAGTGGTTGCTGCCTTGTTGCTGGATATCCTGGAGGATGGAGTGACAGGCTTCACAGGCCAAGTCCTTTTCCCACTTTAGATATGATGAACTCATATTGGGAGTGACAGGCATACTAGGATTATGATTATAGGGAGAGGCAAAGTTTAATTGATTGAAAGTGGTGAGGAATGAGGACAGGCATGTGACTATGAAGGGTGTTGAAATGCATAACTGATGTTTGCAGACTAAGCTGAAAGACTTCTTGGGGACGTTCCTAGTGAAGTTGGTTCTGATGCCGACAGGAACACCAAAGGCTCTGAGACCATATATCCTCAAGGAAGAGATTAGGCTTGCAATAGACAACTTGCTCATCCAGCAGAAAAGGGTTTATTTAAATCAGAGATTGTTTTCCGTGTTGGGGTTTGCCCTGGCTCCTGCAGCTCTGAGTTGCTAACTTGCATTTCACATAAACTGAAGCCTGAGCCTCTGCAGCAGAACAGCAACGTGTTGGGTCTTTGCTGATACAGAAAGTCATTTATCTTCTTGTGATTTGCTGTGCAGAGCAATAAGGATTTCAAGCAGGCAAGGCGTCTGGTTTCTGGAAAATAAGCTAGCAAACTCCACTTTGCAAGATTACCGTTTCCTCTTGCTATTTTTGGAAGTGTTTATTTTAAAGTCCTGAAATTAATCTCAGGAATGCCAGGTAACACTTTAAAGAAGTGGGGATAATGGGGCCTGGAAAGGAGGGAACTTGAAGAGAGTTTATGTTGCTGAATTTTCTCAATGTAATTGAGTTTGTTCTTTAATCACAAAAAAACCAGTCATCTGGCTCTGAAATAACTGTCATTGCAACGCACTCTCCTTTCTTCTGATTTCTGCCATTTTTGGCAAATAGTGCATACAGTACAAAGGCCCTTGCAGAGTTATTAATCATATTTGGCAGCCAGACTGCACTAATCTACTGTCTGGAAGCACAGAAAAGTATTAACTTGTGTATTTTGTAGATGTAGTGATTAAAGCTCTTGATACCTTTCCTGCTGCAATGAGAACTGCAGGAAAAAAATGAATGGCTATGAAAAAAGCTGAACTCCTCAGTCCTTCCATCCTGCCCTCAGCCCTAAACTGTACTGTGGTGGAACAGCGCTGGAGCCAAATTTACATTGGTTTGTGGGATACAGTTGGTAGTAAAGCATAGGGGAAGTGCTACCTGTGATAGTATAACACAGGTTTTGCATAACAGATGGAAAGGGCAGACTTCATATAGTCTGCCTAAGGGAACTAGAGATTTAGGAATTGGGAAGGATTCAGAACTAGCCTTGCTTGATATCCATCAGGAATTTCAAAACAAAGTTCCCAGCTGAAGGAGGATAACTTGATGATAAAGGAATTCCTTCAATTCCTTCCTTTCTCTCTAGCCAAGTGGCAACACCCTTCATGCCTGTATCTGTAATACCTCAAGCACAGAGAAATGGTGTCGGTAATTCAGAACATGCAGGCAGCCAGAAGTTACTGCATGTGTGCCTTATTCCATCACATTTTCACAAACACTGGGCTAGTGGTTCTCCTAAAAATAAAGTCATTGCTTGGGCTAGGAACACCTTCAAGCTTCAGCTGTAGCTGAAGTTCCAACATGGATATACATTAACTCTTCTGCATTGCTCCTATCTGTGTACCACAAGGAGAATCATAGAATAACCAGGTTGGAAGAGACCCACTGGATCATCAAGTCCAACCATTCCTATCAAACACTAACCCATGCCCCTCAGCACCTCGTCCACCCGTGCCTTAAACACCTCCAGGGAAGTAACTCAACCACCT